>LUVW01000023.1:714812-754515 GCA_001661515.1 Capniomyces stellatus
GGGGGGGGGTGGGAACGTGTGAAAATTAGTACACGGGTTGGAGTGCGGTTGATTAGAAAGACTAAAAAGATAGGCCAATAGACAATTTGACAGATTTAACAACGTCAAGATCCTTTTGTTCGTAAACAATAAGCTGAGTAGTCAACCCACATGCGGGAGACAAGGGGATAGAGTCAAAATCAGCAGGTTTGGTGGGGGGTTGGGAGTTGATCGAAAGCTTTTGCAAATGGCAAAGCAAACATGGGGGGTTGGGGGGGCAAATTGGGTTGTTTGGAGATGAGTTGGTAATAAGAATGGAGACAGGGATTTGGAGGGTTGAGTTTGGTTGAATTGTTGCTATAATGGAGTCGTTTCCGTATGGCTTGTACAAAGGCGGTGGAGTTGGATGGTCAGTGGTAGCGCCCATAGATCCGGAAATCCCAGATGTAGGGTGAGAATCTGTTGGGGTTGCTGTGGCTGCAGAAGCAGTACTGGGGTGGGTTAATGAAGAGAGTGGTGGGATGGGTTTGGGTGGATACGTTGGGGTATCGGACAAGTTTGGAGAGTTTTGAGTTGGAGATGGGGGGATTGAGGGGGTGGGGGGTTGAGTGTCAGATTGGTTGAAGTTGGGCAGGTTAGAGGACTTTATAGAATTGATTTTTTTGAGGTATTTTTCGACTTTTTCCGGCCTGTTTTTGCGGGTTGCGATTTTAATTTTCTGGGTAAGCGATTCGATAATGTCAAGCTCATCCTTTTTGAGGTACATGGCAATATCAGGGGACAAGACAGAGTAATCAGAGTCGATGGCAGTGGGTTGAGCTGCAGTTTGTGATTGGTCGTTGGTGCTGTTTTGTGGGGGTGTGGGAAGAGAAACTATTTGGGAGGAGGAAAGTTTGGATGAGATTTTGGCAAGGTCGGATTGGAGCAAATAAGAGACTTTGATGTGAGTTGAGGAAAGAGTGTTGAGGCATGAGGGCGGTACAGGACCAAAAAAGGCGGTTTCAGAGATGTTGAGCTTTACAACAAAGGTGCGTTGAACAGGTGACGTGTTAGTTACGCACAGGTGCTTGGCAACAGACCTGACACACCCGTGCAAAAGAGGCAATGCAGCAACATTGATGGTTTCAAAATCAAGAGATAAATGGTTAACAAAGAAAGTTGTAATTTTACGCACAACGGCCTTAAGGGTAGCCACTTGGGACTGCTCAGTATCCACAACGTTGGTGACCTTGATAGCCTCGTTATAAACGCCATTGAGCGATGGTTTAAAGTCAAAATCTATCTTCTTCTCGTCAAACCCACGGACCACACCGTACCTGTAGTCCTTGAACCGGATGTCGCCACTCGCTATTGACCCAGTTTTCTTGATTGCATAAAGAAGCGGAATCTCACACGGGTTCCGCAGCAGCAAGTACTTTGCCACTATATCGTTTATCGTCAGCATTCCAATATTTATCGACTTTTGTGCTATTTCCATCCGACTCGAACTCACCATACTCTGCACAAAAAACCGGTTTAGTGGCAGTAACGCACCGTGACTCAGAAGTTCCGCCTGTTCTTTAGGAAGCTTTGGCGATACATATGCAATTGGGTACTTTGATATCCGAAAGTACAGGCTTGTGTCGTACCGCCTCGACACTTTCTCTGCATTCGCCACCAAACTCTTCTTACCCTTGAACAGCACAAAAAGCGGCCTTGAACAGTTCGCCTTCAACTCCAGTCTGGCCACCGGAACTAAAAACTCTGCCCGCACAAGAATGTCCAGGTACTTGCGCAAGTCCACTTGATACCGCACATAGCTATCCTCACTCTGCGGCGACTCAAAACTGCTGGGTGGACTCTCGCTCAGCCCCGCAACCACCTTGCGCAACAGCTCCAGCGCCCTGACATATGCCACCAGGCCTACATTGCTACCGAGCACACTCAACTTGTCCTCCCTGCTCCGACCATTCAGCTCAGAGCTCTTCAGGTATCTGACTGTGCTCTCCAGGTATCCCCCTGAACCCCACCCGTTTTCGGCCCGAGTCCCGCGGCCAACTCCCCGCAGCGCTTGACCCAACACCTGCTTAAACAGCCTCGAGTCTGAATTCAAGTCCAGGGCATACGATGCCATCTGGATGTTTCTTACATGGCCCCTGATCGCCCGCTTGATATCTGACCTCAGCGGGACCAGGCACCGGTGACCATTGACCACCCCAAAGCTAGCAGCTCTAGTATAACTGCCGCTGCCGTTTTCCATCCCTCTAAAGCCCGCATTGCTTGGTGCTAGCAACACACCATCTGCAGTTGAACTATCAGATCTCTGGACAATAGCCATGTTGCTCGTTGATGCTCTCTTGCGTCTGTCGAGCATTGGCCGAAACGTTTTGGATGCTGAATCGTCATTAGTGTTTCCTCTGGTGCTGGTGCTGTTGTTACCTGGCACCAAACCGTTGTCATCTCCATTACCATTACCATTACCATTACCATTACCATTACCATTACCATTACCATTACCATTACCATTACCATTACCATTACCATTAGTGTTACTGTTACTGTTACTGTTACTGTTACTGTTTGCTGAAAACTCTGCTGACCCAACATTGCCATCACTTTGTTTTCTGGTGTGAGTGGCTGGATGTCCATAACTTTCGCTCAGGAATCTCCCGCTAGAACTCTTTCTCAGCGCCGGGGTAAAGCCGCCTGAATCGTCATGAGAACTGCTTGTTAGTGCTTTTCCGAATTTAAGCTTGGGTATTTCTGCGCTCGTGAGACTACCGCCTCTGCTGTCGTGGGAAGCAACCGAATCTCTGGAGGTTGCAGGACCATTGGTACCAGTATTGTTGTTGTTTGGTTGGTCATTTAAGCCTGGAAACCCAGCACTGTCCAAATCCAAATCCAAATCCAAATCCAAACCACCACTATTATTATCGTTGTTGTTGGGGTTAACAAGACTGGCATTTGGATTTGGATTTGGATTTGGATTTGAATTTGAATTTGGATTTGAATTTGAATTTGAGTTTGAGTTTGAATTTGAATTTGAATTTGAATTTGAATTTGAATTTGAATTTGAATTTGAATTTGAGTTCAATTTGGAGGAACTTTTAGAGTCTGAAATACTCTTCATTTCACTAGTCTTTTGCTTGAACCGTTCACGGCTGCTGTGAAACTCGGCTAGCTTCAGCAGCTCACAAACTCTCAGTGCCTGTGCAGCAACACGGCTACTGGGGTAATAGCTATGTTGGTGTACACCATTACG
The DNA here is from genome assembly GCA_001661515.1 of Capniomyces stellatus. Classification (NCBI taxonomy): domain Eukaryota; kingdom Fungi; phylum Kickxellomycota; class Harpellomycetes; order Harpellales; family Legeriomycetaceae; genus Capniomyces; species Capniomyces stellatus. The sequence continues at coordinate 718,033 of LUVW01000023.1, forward strand.
GTTCCTGGGGTCCAAGAGTTCTTTGGCAAAGACAGTTGGATCATTGAGCGGGGTTCCCAGCAACGCCTGTGACTTGGCCCACGGAATATCAAGCGCTGACCCGTTGTCGCCGCAAATGGAAAACAGCTGCAGTGTCTCGGGGTTCTCGGCTGTAACTTCAATCTGGATATCGTCTGGACATATATTGGCCAATTGTGCTACTTTGATTACGGGCGAATTTGCAGCACATTTGCCAAAATCAATAAAGTTCTGCTCACGGCCAAATAGTAACGTCTTGTAGAACAGGTTGTGGTACGCCATTCTTGCGGGGTCCACGTGCTCGCTCCGGATATCCACCAGCAAATCCGCCTGTTTCTTGTTCTTTAGGTTGACAATATTGATCTGCTTTCTGTACCGCGGGTTCACTCTGCGCGGGTAAATATCTACGCGCAAACTAACTGTTTTCCGTGGTTCAATCGTGATTGGCTGCCTGTTACAGTTCACTATTTTTGACTCCACGCGACACCGGATCAGTGCCTCAATGTCCGACAAGTTCTCCACCACCAGCTCCATGCTAGTCACCGTCCCCACGTCAATCGTTCCCGTGTCCAGTACCAACGGCCTCACCGCTATAAACGACGTACAGCTCTTCATTACACACGGTACCGATATGTTCGACTTTCGCCCTACTACCTTGCCCATGTTCAGTCCTCCATATTGACATTCTAACGTAAACATGTCCTGTCTGATCTGTCCTGCCCCATACTGCTGGCTGCTGCTCTCCGCCCGCCTCTTCACTGCCAGAACTAGTTCCTGTGTCGCCCCGGCTTTCACTATAAGTTCTTCCAGCGCCATTTTCTGCCGCCCTTCTTTTACCTTTACTACTCCATTACCTCTTTCCCTCGCTCGACCATCTTCACCTACATCATCACCCTCGTCGCCTTCCTTGTCTCCTTCATCACCATCACCATCATCCTCATTTTCTTTTCCTTCATCCAATCTCAAGCCCAAATCTGAATCCAAGTCCAAGTCTAAATTCAAATTCGAATTCAAATTCGAATTCAAATCCATCCCTGAATCCAAATCAAAATCTATTCCAAAATCCATCACTTGACTTTTACTCTTCACTTTATCCCTTCCATCCCAGCCCTCTCCGCTCGTTTTTTTTTCTCTAGCAGCTCTTCCTGCTTCATAATTCTCATTTACTTTATTTATTCCATAACCCTCACCACCTATTCCTACTGACCCAGTCGACCCTACTGATTGGTTTCTAGACTCCATTCCCATTCCCATTCCCATTCCCATTCCCATTCCCATTCCCATTCCCATTCCCATTCCTGACCCTAAATCAAGTCCCAGTCCTAGCCCTATTCCTACTCCTATTCCCAGCCCTAATCTTCCAGAATTTTCTTCCTCACCATTACCCGTTGTTCCTGTCTCTGATTCAACAAAGCTCGGGATTCTACTCGAGATTCTACTTGGAATTCTACTCGGGGTTCTACTTGGGATTCTACTTGGGGTATCTAATGATTGTACCGTCTCGGTTCTCTGACCAGAATCTCTTTCCTTGTAATTATATTTTTCTCTTTCTCTTTCTCTTTCTCTTTCTCTTTCTCTAGTTTCATTGTCTCTTATCATGTTTCGTTTAATAAAAAGCCCTGACTCTTTTTTCAACTCTTGTTTTCTTTCTCTTTCTCTTTCTCTTTCTTTTAATAGTTCCGACTCTGTCTCCATATCGTCTTCTGAAACTGTCTGTGAAACTAATGCTGATCCTGGCCTTGACTCTTGAACCGAAACGTACTGCGGAGTTCTAACATACGAACTCGAGTTTTTTCTGCTTTCTTTTCTTGAATACAGTCCATTTTTGCCCCGTAACGACCGACTTAACTCAATGCTGTTACTGATGCTGTTGCCCAAATACCCCATCTCGCTGTACTCGTTCTCGCTTGTCACTCTACTCATTTTCCCCTTGTAATATTCCCCATCACCATCCTTTTCAAACTCTCTATCCCTATCCCTATCTCTATCCCTATCTCTATCTTTGTCAAATGTAAGCGAGTCTCTACTCCCTGTCACTTCTTCTTCTCCTTCTCTCCTCGCTTTGTCCGAATGCTTCACTTGTTTCATTTCGTGACTATCAAGAGTTCGAAAGTCCAAGTCTTTTGTTTCCCCTTCAATCACAAAAGTCACCACTAATTGTTGATCCCCCGTGTTCTTAAACACCAGCTTCTGTTGCGCCCACGTTCCTGACGCCACTGTTCCAAAATCCAGTTCTGTTTTCCCCACCAACTCCAACCTACGCTGGTTCTGTTTCTCCTCAGCCTTCCCTCGAACATTCCACTCAAACTTATTGCTTCTCTCGTCGATATCCTCAATTACCAACCGTGCCTTAACTGCCCCCTCTTCGTTTGGCTGGTACACTAGCCTCAACTTTTCTGTTTGCCCCGCCTTCAACTCTCCTGAACTTTTCACCACCCCATCACTGTCCTCTACCCTTAGAATTGAAACCTTGTTTTGCTCCCCACCTGCACCTACACTTCCACTTCCACTTCCACTTCCATCTCCTACTCCTACTCCTACTCCTACTCCAGCTTTACCATTTTCCTCTTCGTTCTGACCTCCTGAAACTTTACTGTTTACATTTTGTTTTTCGTTGATCCATTTTATATTCACCAAACTTGTGCTCCAATCCAGCGTCAGTCTGCTGCTATTCGTTATATTTATCTCTTTTGTATACGCCTTTCCAACTACACAGTTGTCAAAGTATATGTGAGGCGACTCATGGCTCACTTTAAACCCTCTTTGCCCCACCTCCACCATCAGCTTCAGTCTACACCTATCTGCCTCCTCAGCTCCCTTATCTGCCTCCTCCAGTACCAAGTCCCCATCAACCACCACATTCAACACCTGCCTCTCCAACTCCTTCTTCTCCGCTCTGTCAACCCCAAACACACTTCCTGTCACTAACGATATCCTACGCCAATATTCCTCCTGCTCGCTCATCAAACTGTATTCCGACCCTTTCCTGTCCCCTACTCTATCGCCCATATCCGTTCCTTCCCCCACCCCTTCTCCACCCCTCTCTATCCCATTCTCACTCTCATCTCCATTCCTACCTCTTTCAATCTCCCCTTCACTCTGAATCGATTCTCTCCTCATCAATATCGACTTTTTCTTAGAACAATACTTTTCAAGCACCTTGATACTTGTTCTTATCACCAAGTAGTACTTTTTATTTTCTCCTCCTCCCAATACTATCTCATCAACCCCATTCATCTCATTAAATATCTCCATAAACCTTCTCTGTGGCTTTGGGTCCAAACTCAGTCGATACGTCGTCTCCTCCCCACTATCTCCTTGTTTCATTACCTCTCCCACTTTACCCTCAATACCACTTTCATTACCTCCTTTTACATCATTGTCTCCTTTTACATCTTTTATATCTTTGTTTTCATTTTCCTTCTCGTCCTCGCTCTCTTTCTCGTTTTCGACCACCTCAACCACTTTAACTTTTTCAACTGATTCTTCATTCCTATCTTTACTATCCTTTTCACTCCTCGATAACTCTAGCTCCAACTCCTCTACCAACTTTCGATTTTCCTCTTCGCTTCTACTCCTTGGAAGATCCGCACCACTGCCAACTTTTGGATCCAATCTATCCAACTTTTCCATTCTATTCAGCTTGCTCTCAATTACCTCGGCTACCCCAATATACTCGCTCTTTCTGCTCTCGTCCTTTGTATACCGCAGATATTCTGCCCTCTCCTTCACCGTCAACAGCTCCCAATTGGCATTGTACTCTTGAACACTGAAAACATCACTCGGAAATCCCCCGACTTTTAATCTCAGTTCCTCATTCGTCAAATTCTCCACCTTAAACGGAATTATCGTACTCAAGTAGCTAATCGCCACCTTTTCAATCACCAAATTATCCGAAATCCCTTCCACCCTAAACTTTCTCTTTTCCGACTCTTTATTCAATCTCATTTTTAATTCCATTTTCTTTAACTTTCTCTTCTTTTTAATTCACTCGTCTTGTTCTTTCACTGTTTTTACTCCCAACAAGCATCCTTTCCTCTACCTCTATTCCTTCAATTTTTTACTACTCGCTTATTATCAAAGATATAAGCTGCTTTCCATTAATTATACTTGTATATTCAATTCTAGTTTTGTTCTTGATTTGGTAACAGATAGTTGATGTTTCATTTGATTATTTGTGTTCCTATTTCAACTCTTCTTTTTTTTTAGTTGCTTTATTTATCTTTAATTTATTTTTTGAAATTAATAAATAAATCCAAAAAAACAAACCCTTTTTTATTTTTAACTCACTAATTTCCCTACTCTTTTTTTGTTCTTTTCCTAATTTGACAACAGTTCCTTCAGACGTTTTTTTTTTTTGTTTTATCTAACTTTGCAAGCCTTCAAAATAATAATTTGTAAACTCAGTGAAACAAAAGCTAATCGTGCATATTGATCTTTTTCTTTCTTGCTTCAAGTTTGTATTGAATAAATAGCCTCGCTTTTCCCTAAGCTAATTCTATCTCTCTTTTGACAAAAAACTAAAATTAACTGCTTTGATATACCACAGATATGTCTACCCACCCTTCCTTTGTCTAATTTATCACCTTGTTGCAACAACCTCACAACCTTACGACCTCACAACTCTGGTGGTCTATTTCTTTTGCACCACTTAATTGTATTACCCTGTTATATATTACTAAATTGTTTTATTTCGGCCAATGACAATCAGGACCGGGATAAACCCTATTTACTCGAGAATACTTTTCAGTACTGCACTATTCTGATTTGCATAATTTTTTTTTAAAGCTTTTGTAGGGTTCTTTTTTTTGTTCACAAATTCATCCTGTCCGTTTTTCATTTATATTTTCGTCTTGCTTTTAAATTGTACCAAAGTACAAGGTCGAACTTTTGCTTTTTGCTCAATCATTTAAAGCAAAGCATATTTATTTGCTTTTAGATTACTTACCACACCACTGTTAATTGAACTTGAGAAACAAAGAAAAATCGACAACTCGAATAGTAAAAAAGTAATAATAATAAATACGCCGGTTTAAAAAGGGAGAGCAAACACCAAAGAAATAAAATAGGATTCAAGAGTAGAAAGCAAAACAACATTCAATCTAACCATTAATCCATCCCAATTCATCCTTCCAACATAAAAGGATTTCGATCTTGAAAAAAAATCCTTGACAACAGAAGAATATAGCAATAGCGAGCGAATCGATAAATACTTGATCCAAAAAAAAGATAAAAATGTCTGTGTACGACGAGGTAGAAATAGAAGACATGGAGTTTGATGAGGATATGCAGATTTACCACTATCCTTGCCCATGTGGAGACATGTTCCAAATCACAATGGTAATTATTGCTGAATCCTTGACTGCTTGTTTAAAACTCCTGAATCTTAATTTACCAGCTTGGATTATATAAAGTGTATTCGTATTTAAATTTGACTCAAATTAAATGTAGTATTATTATGTTTTTAACCAAGTTCTATTTCTTTTGTTTTTTTTTTACAGGAAGAACTAATGAACGGCGACGATATTGCAAAGTGTCCCAGTTGTTCATTGCTGCTGCGAGTGGTTTATGATCCTGAAGACTTTTGCGACTCTGACGAAGAAGAAATAGCTGTTGATGGTAATTTGGTGGCTTGTTCCTGAACGACAAGCCAGCAAACTCGCACAAACTTGGGAGATGAAACCAAGTCAACATCGACGCAGTAGCTCTCAATTCCACACACCTGTAATTAAAACGGAATTGATGAGCAGTATTGGCTAGAATTGACCGCTGCCTTTTATGACCTTACTTGTCTTTAGAACAAACAAACATGCTTACTTATTTACTTGTTTATTTACTTGGTTTTTAATAGTAGTACACTAGTACGATTTAGCTACCTAGTAAAAAAAAAATACATTAACATTCACACCCATAACTACTCGCAGTTACCGAGTGCTTGTGCCATATTGAATAGAAGTTACGAGTTGACAAAGCACAATTGCGTGCTCGTTTATATTATAATGGAAATACGCAATTGTAGCACAACAACAGTTTTGTGCATCAAGACATCTAGAAAGTGTAGAAATATTTATTTGTTGTGGCAATAATGCATGTAATAACCAAAAGGGTTCAAAGCTAGAATTTATATTATTTGGTGCACCCAAATTCTACCAAAACCTGAGCAATACGCTCGACTGCAAGCTGGAGCTGCTCAGTAGGAGCAAAGCTGAATGCAGCTCTGAAATACGGCTCGTCTTGTATTAAAGTGATGTCACTGGATGGAGAGAATTGCCAGCCAGGAACCAACATTACGTGGTTTTCAATGAGCTTATCAAACACTGTTTCCATTATTCCTGGGACAGACAGTTGGTGTTCAGGGAGGTTGACTTTGAACCAAATAAACATTCCACCCTCCGGAATTGTCACACTGATCATGTTTCCTAAATGCTTCTGCATCGCTGTAACAATAGCGTTTCTTCGTGCCAAATAGTCGCGCTGCAAAAACAAAATATGCTTCTCCAGCCCCTCATCCTTCCACACATCGTTAAATAGTCTGCTCAGCAGCCCTTGTGAAAGCCCGCTTGGTTGCTGGACTGTGGTCTCGTTATGCATAACAATTTTGGCAATCATGTTGTCCTGTGCTGTGATCCAACCAATGCGGAAGTTTGGAACCAATATCTTGCTGAAAGTATCAAGTCGAAGCACTCTCCCATCAACATCAATTGAAAGAAGTGATGGAACCAGGTTTTGAGTACCAGGTAGCCTTTTGTAGTACTCTTCATCCTGCTCAGCCTCGTCTACAATTGGCATTCCTCCAAACTGCAAGAAAAAGTATGGATCGTCCTCAATAATCATCAAATCGTGTTTCTGGCACACCTTGTATATCCCATGCCGTCTTTCAATCGACATTGTAGCCCCTGTTGGATTTTGGCCTGTTGGGATCAAGTAGATCATCCTCAGCGGTCTAGGCCCCTCCCACGCCGCACAGGCCGCATCCAGTGCCTCCGGAAGCATTCCCTCGCCATCCATAGCCACAGGAACAAATTTGTACGCATTTCCTTTAAACGTCTCTATCACTGCTGGATATGTCCACTCACAAACTGCTACTCCATCGCCAATCTCCATAAACAGATCAATGATTTTGTTTAACCCATCTGTACTGCCACACGACATAGCCGATTTAACATTACTATACGGCGGTGCGTGGTAGTCCTGCATATGTTTGTCAACATAATCCAAGATGCTCTTACAACCCGTCGACCCGCCATACTGCAATAGGGTCTTCAACGACTCTACGTTGCTTCCTTTGACCATGTCTCGTCCAACATTCAGATCCAGAGTATTTTCCAGTGCCCCCTCATCCAGAACCCCAAGCCCTGGTTGGACCACCTTGGCTGAAAACTCTGTGAATGGAAATACATCTGGACTTGGTAACCCTATTTTTCAAGTTTATTAAACACACATTAGAGTCGGACCAAACATCACTAAAATAACACTACATTCACCAGCACAACGTATTATCAGTGTGCTTCCTAGAAATCGACCCCCTTCCCCATTTTCCCCTTTTCTCCTCAAACACTCAAACACCCAAACACTTGCCTCCTCCCAAAGAAATAAGCTCTGGATCAGCAAAGTACTTTAACAGCCCCTTCAGTGGGCTTGGATACCTTCTCATTGCAGCCGCTGAAAAGTACCGCGAAAAGTCTATCCCTTTTGCCTTTTCCACATTCATTTTTTCATCTGACTTGTGGCCTTTGGTGAGTTCTGCTGCTACGGCTGGTTCGTTGGCATCAATTTTGTTGGTTTGAGTACTCATGATTCTTCCTGTCTAATGTGTTTTACTTTACTTTTTTTCTTTACTTTTTTAACTGTATTTTACAACTTTTAATCGCTTATTTAAATTGTAAAGTTACTGTAGCTTTTACACAAACGTAATGATGTTTTATCCGACTCGAGTTCTGAAGCTTGGCTGTTTTTTTTACTACTACAGTGTTGAAATTGTTGTTGGAAAACTAAAACTTTCAAAACAAAAGGAATCAACGCCCTCTATTTATAACATGTTGTTTGGTCGTTTTTTTTTTGTATTTTCAGGTTGGTTTTGTCATTAATGTGTTTTGATTGTCATATTCCCAGTTTATTATTTTTCACCATAATTTACCGCCAATTTGCGTTCAATATTGCTAAATAATCTTTTTCGTAAAAACTCTTTTAATTACTCTGTATCATTGGGCCAATTTTAGGGTCTTTTTGCAATGCCTTGCTTATGTTTTATTGCTGTGTTTCATAATTTCAAACTAAAACTTTCACGTTTATTCTTGTATTGGTCGATTCGTTTAATAGCAAAGCTAATGATAAAACAAGCACCAACTCCGTGTTCGGCTACATCCTTTATTTAGAGTTCAAGCGTATATCCCCCCCCCCTCACTTTAACCTTTCTTTCCACGCTCCTTCCCGCCCACCCCCTCTTACTCGATTCGATTCGATTACATTTGATTCGATTTGATTTGATTTGATTTCATTTGATTTGATTTCATTTAATTATAGATACTACACTTGACCATCCGTCTATAAATCAGTTATTCGCTGAAATTAGTTCAACACAGGCAAGTAACTTTAAACCTACTGTGTTGTGTTATTGCTATTTATTATCAAGTTATATATATCCAGCTTTAAGGTTGATGCAGAAATAAATTTGTTCTCAATAGCACTGTTGCAATTTCTTTTTGGCTGGAATATTATCTAATCAGTTTGGATCGATAAAGCAATAAAACAGTTCGCTAAACCTGACCGAATTGACGCCCATTATAATAGCTCGCCTATTGCCCATTTGATTAGAGCTGATAACAAAAAGGCCAAGTTTTTACTCGAGCGTTTATTCTATTTAATTACTTTGATACTTTTTTAGTTTAGTAAATAAATAGCGAATTAATATCCGAATAACAGCGCTTATTTACATGAAATGGTTTGCCGTTGGCTATGTTTGCCCCAATGGTTTGAAAAATACGCCAGAATGACTTTTACAGCTTTAAAATATCTGTTTTTTCCCTTTTGTTCGCACCAAATATTAGCAAATCGCACTTGAAATACCATCTAATCTCATGGAATATTCAGCTAAGAAGAATGGCATTAATGCAATTTTTTTTGCATTCTGAACTAATAATTTTAATGTACATTGAAATACAAATGATCATTGGATAAAAAAGCCATGAGTCGAAATTTTGGAGGTCTAAAACCCCAGTTAGCAGTTCGAAATAGCAATACTTATTTTAGCAAGTTGAATCAAGATTTAGTGTTTTGCCAAAAAAAAAAAAAAAAAACATAGAAAAAACTATTATGTTTTTTTTAATTTCAAAAAAACTTTAAACCCGAAAATAGCGAAATACTTGTTCGATTAAAACGGCTTGTTGACGAGTTAATGGGAATATACGAACATTGCTTTTCTTAAGGTAACATTATATAGTAATAACAGCAATTCAACCTAACCCGGACCGACAAAAATGATCTATTCTAGACTAGTAGCAACAGCACGTCAAACCGCAAAAGTTCACAAATGTAAATCCAAACTTATGCAATAAGCTTAAATAAAATAAAAACAATAACGACGGAAGTTAAAAAAAAATAGCAATTTCAATAAAGACCTTTTTAATGTAAACAAATAATCGAAATGAAATGTTTTGCAATGGAATGTAGGTCATGTTCATTCAAGCGTTGTACATTCAGACATACAAAAGTTCTTGATGCCTGCATTGTCGCCCACAATGACAGAGGGAAAGATTGCTTCGTGGCTTGTGAAAGAAGGTATGTTCTGCTATGATATCCGAGCAGTATAATAGCAACACCAATTGATACGCAGAAGGAAATAGGGTTGGAGGAGGATTTGAAAACAAGAGTTTGGAGGAAGGGGGACGGAGTTTTAGCAGAACTTAACTGCGCGTGTGGTTGGTGGTTATAGCGTTCTTTTGGCTATAAATTCTGTCCAGTAAAGCGGCCTATACTGATGGGTATGTGAAAATGATTCATTTTTATTAGGGAACCGATTCTCAGCAGGCGATGTATTGCTTCAAATAGAAACAGATAAAGCTCAAATGGATGTTGAAGCACAGGAGGACGGAATTTTGGCCAAGATTTTGGTAAATGAGCTTTATTAATTCCTTTTACTAAAGAAAATTGGATACTTTTCGGATATTTTTACGTTTTGCTAATTGTATCCAAAGCTAGATATGGGTAGTTGGCGGGTTGGTATTCCTTGTTAAGAGAATGTGGCCGGTTTAATAACCGTGTTGGACTAAAAAAAATAAATATATATTTTGTAAATTTAGGAGCCTGAAGGTAAGCCGGAAGTAAAAGTAGGAAATACAATTGCTTTGTTGGCTGAAGAGGGTGACGATTTGTCGAATCTTGAGGCGTTTGTGGCAGGAGAAAAGGCCGAAACTGTTGAAAAGGCCTTGCCAAAGCAGACAGAATCAGTGCCAAGTACATCCGATAAACCAAAAGGTAAGTAAAAAACATGAAGCTTTTGGGCTAATAAGTAGGATAGTTTACTGTTTAATTTATGTGGAATCAGCAGGGTTTAATGTGTGATGAAACTCGTGTTGTGTTTAGAAGCCGTGTCTAACGACTCGGGCGAAAAACATCGGTTTAGCGGGGCATTGTCGCCATCGGCACAGAACATCATCAATACTAGAAACATTACCAATTCGAGCCAGATCAAGGGAACAGGATTGGGCAGCAGAGTTATGAAGGGTGATGTACTGAAATTTATTCGAGAGAACCTAGCTGAATTTGGCGCTGCGCACAAAACCAAGCCATTGTCCAAACCAACAGAGGCAGGAATCAAAGATTCAAAGGTTTCTGCTGTTGCCCCACCAACAAACGAAAGGGAATACTTGGTGCAGGCTCTTCAGCCAAGTGTGAGCAGACTAATGGCCAGAAAACTGGCAGAACAAAAGGGAAACATTGTTGAGGCCAATCTTTCGCTTTCTTCGAATAAAGGTAATTTTACAACCATAAAAAAAGTTGGTATGTTGACTGTACACGATTTTATTTGACAGCTTTATACTATTTTTGTCCTATTTGTGCATGTAGAGCTGGTAGCATCACTGTTCAAGGCTGTGTCTGTAGCTTACCAGGCTGAGCCGACCAGCAAACAGCTTCCAAAGCTGGCATTGATCACCAACAATGAAGTGCTAGACAAAGGGCTGATAATCGATGATTGTCTGAACAAGTCTGTGCTTGATATAAACCGCGAAATAACCAACAGCCTGAAAAACAGTACCTCTCTAACACCCACCGACCAGGCTGGCTTAAACGTTATAATTTTGTCCCAGCCCTTGATGTCTGATGCGGTTTCAAACATCTTACTGAACTCCAAAACCCAAAACTACCTCGTTGTAAGCCAGCCAAGAGAAGTGATGTCGCCTAAACTTGCCAAGCTGGTGATGGACTCTGTAATCAACCAACTATCATCCAGCAAAAGTGTTTCTGGGCCCACAAAACCAGAAAATAATAAATCCGTATCTAAACCTGACGTCAAAAAATACGTAATCAGCATCCAACTAGTATCAGGCTCAAGGAACCTGGGTGTCTCTTTACTAAAAAACATTAAAAAGAGCGTCGAGTCAATCGCCTAAACTTTATTTTTCCCTAATCCTTTCCTTATATTTCCCCTAGTATTGCCTCCTATTTTAATCAATCTTTTGGTTTTTACTAAAACAAACTAATTTATTTTTATTTCTATTGTGATAAAGTTTAACCAGCTTTTGGTTTTTTTGGATGAAAAAATTAACTGTTGCTTTTTTATTATTTAATGAAAACCAGTAGCTTCAATCAAATTTCTGGCGAGCTTAATTGATCACCAAATCCTACATTTAGTTGGTACAAAAGAACAGCCCTCAAGCACTACTTTTTTTCCCCTTTATAATTAAATTTTTTTATATCGAAATACTTTTTTTCTTTCTCCCTAGTTTAGATTCCAATCTTGATTTTGCCAAATCACCCCCTTTTTATCTTAAACTGTACTATTGTTTTTTATTTTTTACATTGCGTTATATAATGAAAAAGTTTCAACAAAAGAAGGCCGCGCCTTTTGTAGGGAAAGCTGGATTTGCCAAACCTCTTGGTGGAAAAATAGACGACAGAACAGCAAACAAAAACGCAGAATTAAATAGTATCGGCAGCAAAAACATTAATACTAGCACGGCGACAGCAAAATCAGTGGATGCGGGTAGCAAAGGTTTCAAGTTCTCTATACAGAAGAGTACTAATTCGATTACTAGCACTCAAATAACCATCAAAAGCACACTAAATAGAAAGAATGGATTGGGCTCTGAATTCGGGCTGATCGCGGATGAAGAAGGCAACGACGGTAGCAAAGCTGTGTTTTTAACTGACGTTGAAGGAAACAAGTTGATAAGGTTAGTTGGGCGCAAGCAATTCTTTAAATAAAAAAAATATCTTAAAATCAGCGGGGTGACCAGCATTTCCTGAAAAAAGTATCTGGGGTTTTATTTATTTATTTTTAAAAGCGTGTTGTGTTTATTTTTATTAAAACATAGGGCCGATGGGGTTGATGAGGATGCACCGTTGGTAATAAAGGTGGCAGACAACACCAACTGGGTTCAGGAAAAAATAGCGAGCAAGCGAAAAAAGGAGCAAGAATTGGCGAATGCAGCAGAGGCTGAAAAAAGCAATACCAACAACAGACAGGGTCCAAGTGACTTGATAGCCGATGACTCGTATGGACTGAGGATTCTTAAAAAGGCCAAAACCGATTCAATGAGCACAGATAACGAGAAATCTAGCAACCAAGACCTTGGGCAGACACACACAACGTTGTCAAGTTCACTAACACCTGGAGCCGAGAGTCTGGGTCTGAGTCCTGATTTAAGCAACGATAAGGTTCTGCGGGAGGAGGCAATTAAGGAGCTTTTAAAGGGCGAGAGTCAAAGCAAAAAGAAAGATCTGGTAATAGAGTCTCGACAAAACGCCAAAAAGATCGAAGACAGCGAAAAGCGAGCATACGAACAAGACATCAAATCAATGGATGTTGAACCGTCTCTCGAAACCTACAAGCGCGTTCCTATTGAGGACTTTGGCGCAGCTTTACTGCGAGGGATGGGGTGGGATGGGAAGGAGGACAGTAGTACGAGTAAAAACAAGCCTGGCTCTGTTGATGGGCCAGCCAGTCTGTTGAGGCCTTCGATGCTGGGACTGGGTGCTAGACCACCCCCTCCAGGAATGAATTTCGATAAAAAGCGCGGGTTTCTTGGGTTTAAGGATAAAAAATAGCCCCCCGTTTATCCATTGTTGCATGCTTGTTGTGCTTCTTAGCTCTGATCTTGATTTGTTTTGTTTATGCAATTAGCACATGTCTGTTGTAAATCATATTATTGGTATCGGACTTTGGCTGAAATAGTCGATTAAGGATTTTATCACACTATCCAAGTTCACTGTTAGTAATAATTAGTCGGTATGACGCTTCAAAACGGCATATTTTTTTCTTAACTCAAACTACTTTGCATCCCATAATTCTACATGGCGAAACCCCAGATTCAGCCTTTTTTCGGGTTAGCCTGAGCGTGAATAAGCATGCCCAACGATGTTTTATACAACGTTTTCTGATGGCTTGGATGCTCAATTTCAAGATAAACGTAGCCGACTGTTGTATACATTGATGAATTTTTTTTTTTTTTTTTTGAGAAATAGCTCGCAAATACATTTTAATCATTGACCCCATAAATTTTAAATCAAAAGCTAGGTTGATGACTTGAAAAGAAAAACAAAATTGGTGCAATCTGAGGCAACGAAACTAGGCATGATTTTAGCAGACTAATTCGTTTGAGTTTCAACTGGCTCTCTAGGCCCGACTGGATGGGAGCTTCCAAAAAATTTAAGCTTATTTAATAATACTGCGAGTCAAACAGTGGCTGGCATAAAGTCACTTAATGTAGAAAATCGCGAGCTGACTTTATAAAAGCTGACGTGTGGCTAACGGCTTTTGCAAAAACTGATCACAGTAAAGTATGCATTCTTGACTGGCACACAGTGTACAGCTGGCTAATAACAACAAGTGCATACTTTTAAGCCATCCCTTAAAATAATATTTTGGGCTGAATATATTGTTATTTATTAAAAAAATGAGTATGTGGTCCGCTCTGTTTTCACCAAAACTACCATTGTATGTTGCAAGCTATATTGCAGCTTTTTTGTCGACAATATTACCTTGGTGTTCAGGTAATACTGCCCCCCCAAACCACTTTCCAAAGTCAAAGTGCAGTTTAGTTGCATTTTGTGGTGATGTTCAACTACGTAAAATTGACTTTTGGGCTCCATGTTGCGGTTCATCATTGCAAGTTTGCATTGCTTATGATACCTTCAAACTGACCAGAGTTTGAAATAAATTATTTGTTTTTTGTGTAAATAAAAAAAAATGGCTGAATGTGCATTGTAAAGCAAAACTCGAATTTGGCCATGAATATTTTTAAATAATAAACTCTTCAAATAGATAAATAACTAAGCAACTAAATTTTATTTAAAATTATGCATAAAACCTTCAGAATTATTCCACTCTGGATAGTCCAAACTACTGTTAAATAGCAGTCTTCAACAAGCACTGGTTATTTATTCCTGCATTGGATATCTGTAAACGGTCGTACTGGCTTAGAACTCAGCCATGATATCCATCCAAGAAGCTTAATTAACTTCTGATCCAAGTCAAAAAATACAGAATACAAGACCCCTAAACTTGATTGACTAGTAATTTTAATACTTGTGTTTTCATTATTACTATTACTATTATTTTTATTGATAATGACAAAAATAATCACAAAATCCCAAGTTGGAATAACTATATATAAATCGTACTGGGGACATTGACTTGATATAGCAAATTAATCATAATCATCACAACCATTTAATCTCATTGTTTTACATCCGTTTCTAATCGTACATACTGCATACTTATTCATAGCCTAGCATATACATCATATTCCACATATTCGGGTTACAAATTTAGCATTCTGATAGATACAGGTCAATACCAAAACAGGTATTATACAACTTGGAAATATGACAATTAAAGTTAAGGCTTCGGCATTTCTATGTTTGGTTGCCATAATCGACTCCGCATATGGAGTCTTGTGTCCCCGGTACGACACGCTCAGAATAATTGGTAAGTTTTTGTATATTTTTTACCTAGTTGGTTTGAAAAAGCGCACAGTATGAAGTTAGCAACAACACGCGCCGCAATTAAAACACTGTACCAAAACGCAAATATATTAACGTATTCAAAATTGAAATGTTTTTCCAACAACAGATACCGACAATATTTATGGAAAGCTGCACAAATTCAGTATAAAATTCCGCCCCAGCGCTCAGCTAAAGGATCTGGAAGATCTTTCGTCAGCTCTGCAGTGCCGTGGATCTGAGATTAATATATCCACATTGAAGGATTTTGTGGTTAATGCAAAGCTGAGTGAGACTATTTATAGACAGCTAGTAAAATCCGACCTGGTTGAAGGTATTGATTTTAATGAAAATGCTGGTCGACCCAGAAAGTACACCAGAAGCATTAAAGGCGCGAATCCCTCTACAGAGACCCATGATAATACCAACAAATTGGCCAGTGCCGATGCCAAGTACAGTGAGTTTTCTGACGGCATACTTGAATTTAATGGCAACGACAACCTGTTGGCAGAGAATTATTTGAATGCAGACATTGGGACCAAAGATGACCAAATAGTCAACTTCAAACGCCAGGTCAAGCAACCCCCGAAAAAAATTGCAACAGAAAAGAAGACTGCCAAACCATCAACGAAGATCACATCCAAACAAAAAGCTAAGCCCAAGCCAAAGCCAGCACCTAAGCCAAAAGCCAAACCTAAGCCAAAACCAAAGCCAAAGGCCAAACCCAAGCCAAAACCAAAACCAAAGGCTAAACCCAAGCCAAAACCAAAACCAAAGGCTAAACCCAAGCCAAAACCAAAACCAAAGGCTAAACCAAAGCCAACACCTAAACCAAAGGCTAAACCTAAGCCAAAGCCTACTGTTGCTAAATCTGGTTTAATTAATCTTTCTACAAAAACACTTTCAATAACTAAAACCTCAACTGTTATCAGTTCCATCTCAAGGCCAGTCTCAAGGCCAGTTTCAAGCTCAGTCTCAAGCTCAGTCTCAATTCCAGTCTCAATTCCAGTCTCAAGTCCAGTTTCAGTATCAGATACTAGTTTCAGTTTTAGCTCAAGCCCAAGCCTAGAATCAAATGCTAGTTCAGGATCTAGCAGTACCACTAATACTATCTTGACATCCTCAACCTCTGGCACTGTATCACAGATACCGGATATAGCCTCAGGTCTGAGCACAACTCAAAACTTGACCTCTAGCACAGTTATTGAAGAAAATCCACCAAGATCAAGTCCAACAGTGTCGATAGATACACCTGTTATTCCGCTAGTGTCAGATTCAAGAACAACTTCTAGTACGGTTAGCGAGCTATCCTCTGCCACATCTTCAACGCTGATAAGCGCCAAAAGTTCAGAATCAACATCCACACTGTCTAGCTCAAGCTCACTGATGACCGAACCTGTTACATCGATCAGTAGCACCAGCTCTACATCAGGTTCCAGCTCGGAAATTTCTTCCAGTGTGTCTACTAGCTCTGAGTCCAGATCGGAATCTTCGGTTTTTTCAAGCAGTGTTAGTGATAGCACAAGCATAAACAATGCAGGCTCAAGCATTGTAAGCGTGCCATCATCTATAAGCTCCGATGCTATTACTGGTTTATCCTCATCATCAACAGGAAAAAGTGAGTCAGTTTTGACAAGTGCACTGACGCCAGTTGACAGCTTGGACTTCTCAAGAAGCATGGCGACTGCTAGCAATAGTATCACAGGTACCCCAATGCCTACCGGAAACGATATTTCAGCGGGGACTGTATCTAAAGCCAGCAACTTGGGCGTTGTTACAGACGCAGTGTCGCAGATTTCACCAACAAGCTATATAACCATTACAACCAGAAATCCAAATAAATATGATGACCTTGAGCTAATAAGTGCAGTGTTCAATAATAATGGTCACAATGGCACGCGTATCAATTTTTATGGTACAGCCGCAAACTATAACGTCAAAGGAGGTATCACTGGAATAAAGACCAAGGCAATTGGTGATGATCTTGAGCTGATCAAAGAGTACACGATTGACTTTGATGTCAACTCAAACTCGACTTTAAGAAAGAAGCCTTCTAAAAATAACAGTCTAAGCGTGAACCCACCACAGGAATACTTGACTATTGAAAGCAAACCACAGACACTATCAATGTCACTCATCCAAACAGCCAGTCAAGCATCCGCATTAACACCACTACCAATGCCACTGATTCAAACAATAAGCCAAGAGCAGGCTACCCCAACGCCAGCAGCATTGAATAGCGCAAATTTTTAAGCGCTCTAAGAAGTGAAATTGGTTTTTTGAGTGGTGCGAAAATGTTTAACTGGTATTATAAAGCCGGTGGGTTTTATCAACAAATCTCAGTTTAGTTTTTATATGTTCTAGCTTTATATATAGTCTTTATTACTATTAACTATATTAATCCGAAATAATAAATTAAAGAATAAGAAGAAAGCTGCTTGTACTCGCTCTTTATTAGAACTGAAGTGTAACTACATCAGCCAATAAAGGGCTACAAATTAAAGTGTAGTCATTAATAGGAATTGGAACTCTTTTTTTTATTGACAAAATAAACACATACTTTGTAGACACTGGTTCTACTGCAGATTGGCATAAATGCATGCTCCTCTGACCACCATAATGGTGCAAAAGAGCCCCAATATTGAAAGACTCAAAATTACTAATTAAAATTACTACTCAGAATTACTACTCAATATTACTACTCAGAATTGCTACTTAAAATTATTATATTCACTCTCTTTCCACTAGTAACAACCACGCATTGATAAATTTGGTTCATAGGGACTGTGACGTCTTTCTATTCAACTGGCTCGCTGCATTCTGTAAAGTGGTCTCCATCACCTTTCCTACATTTCTCCTACTTTTCAGGGTTCCTGCTGTTGCCTGACGTGTCTTTGGCTAGGTCTTCAAAATTGTCTGCCCAGACTCCCAACTTTTCCTTTTGGTCTATGATATATTTCGCCTCTTTGTTGAGAACTGGTCCATCTGTGAATCTCTAGATAATTCTAGTCGTTCTTCTTGCTAGCATATTTTTGTTCTCTTTGGATCTTTGCCAGCTTACCCTGTAATTAAACTCAGCTAATACTGTGGCTGTTCCCCTTTTTTTGCATTCTATAGGACTGGGTCCTTCCAGCCATGATACCCCAGGTAGTGTTTGAGAGGTGCCAGCTACGTTCTTTGTTTGATTATAATTGGATATTATTTGCAGGATATCTCAGTAATTTCTAACCAGACAAAGAGCGCAGCTGAAATCACAACAAAGAAAAAGAGCAGTCTGGTAAATAATAGGAAATATAATGATATGATAGCAAACTTAAGCTCTGAATGCAGTTGGAAGTTAAGGTGATGTGGGAGCCTTGATGGGTTGCTTTTGTGGAGGGGTTAACACGAAATTAAAACTAAAAAGAAAAAATTGGGGTTGATTTTTTATTTTTTATTTTTTATTTTGGTGTAATATTAGCGGCTTGAACGAATCAGCTGAGAAGTAAAATCAAGGAAACCAAATAATTGGATGTTTTTGATTTTAGAATTATAGAAAGCTTCGACTTGGCATTTATTACTCATTAATTCGATTTCTACAGTAAAAAAATGAAAGTTGTATTAGTTGAAAGAAAACATACAAAAAAGTGAGAATAAAAACAAAAACAAAAGCGCAGTACAAATGTCGTTATTGAAATGATAGAGTTGTTTTAGAAAAAGGATCAAAGTAAATAAATTTACCCGAGTCGGTTTAGTTTTGATCAGAAAAGCAGTCGCAAATTTATAGAATGATTGGGCGAGTGCAAAGGTTGGGGATTCTTAGAGGCAACAGGACGGTGCATAGAAGTATAGAGTTGGCGAGAATAAATAGAGGAGGTTTGAATTGTAAAAGATATTATAATGCAGCTCAGGCGAAGGAAAATATAGAAATAAACAAGAATGGTTACAAGATAGTAGAGACACAGAAGAAAAAAGTGGGGGGTGGGGATGGGGCAGCTGAAGAAATAAGAAGAGGAAAAAAGGGACCGAGTTTGGCAAAAAGAACAGGCAAAGAAGTGGTAAATGGTGGGGAAATAAAGAGCGAAACGGGTGTGAGGGAGGCGGGTGAGAGTGAGATATCAGAGACAGAGAGGGCAGAAAGGATAGAGAGGGAAGTGAGGAGTAAAGAAATGAAGAAAGTGTTTATGGTGACAAAGCAGTACCCGCGGCCAGGGTTGAATAGCAACGAGCTGTTGGTAAAGTGTCCAAAGTGCAGTGTAGGAAAGCCAAGAAACGCGGCGTACAGTGCAAAGCTGAATATGGAGGATGGGGGTTTTATGTGCAATTCGTGTTTTTCAAAGGGAACGTGGGCAGAATACTCGCATTTAGCAAAAGTGCGGCTAGTTTCAGGGGTGGGTTTAAGGAGTAGAGACGGAGAGGGAAAGAAGAAGAGGGTGGGGAAGAGCAAGGCTAAGGAGTACAAGGAAGTAGGAGAGGGAGTTGAGTACGAGGAAATGGGAATTGAGGAGATGGAGGGGTGGGAGGTAAAGAAAGTGGGGAAAAGCAAGGTAAAGGGAACAAAGGGACATGTGGGTAAGGGGATTTCGGAGGAGAACGAGTACGTGATGAAGGTGCAGGAGCAGCAGGAGCAAGAGAGCAGGAAGACGGAGGAATTAGTGATGAAGATGCAGAGCAACCTGAAGGAGGACGGAGAGCTGCTGAAGAAGCTTACGGGGAGCAGAAAGGGGGATTACCGGCTAAAAGAGGAGACATTGGAGAAGTACAGAGTGGGGGCGTTGTATAGGGAGGCAGTGAGCAAGGAAGGGGGGGTAAAGGGGGAGATTGGGGGGCTGGAGGAAATGACAAGGAGAAAAGTGGATGGGGATGGGGAGGGTAAAAAAGTGGGGAGTTTTGGGTTTCCGATGACGGGGCTGAAGATGGAGCTGGAAGAGCTGATAGAGAGCAGTTCGTTTGAGGAGAGAGTATCATACAAGACAAACGAGATAATGGAGATGGATGCGGGATCAGGGGAGAGAGCAAAGGTGGCGGTTGGGGGAAGCGGGCAGCCAGGACTGTTTGGGCTGCATTTAGTGCCGATGTCAAGCAACATGGTGGTTTTAGCGGACACTGAAGTAGACGCAATGGCGATTTACCAGGAAACGGGAGTAGCGGCGGTTTCTTTGCCGAACTCGACGTTCCAGCTGCCGTTGCAGGTGATGTCGGCGCTGGACCGGTTTGAAAAGATTTACCTGTGGATGGAGGACAGTTTTATTGGGCGGGAGGCGGCTGAGGGGCTGAGCGTGAAGCTGGGCGTGGACCGGACACTGATAATATACCACCGCGAAATCAGCGCGAAGGGGTACAAGCGGCCAATCGAGTCGGTGATGAACGGGGAGGGCGAGGAGCTGCGGCAGGCGATGGAGAAGGCCAAGCCGGTGAGACACGAGAAGATCATGGACTTTGGGCTGCTTGGCGACTCGGTGATGTACGAGCTGATGAACCCGGAGCTGATCAAGGGCGTCAAGTGCGTGTCGCTGCCCGGGTACAACGACGTGATCAAGGGGCTGCGGCCAGGCGAACTGACGATTTTTAGCGGGCCAACTGGTGCGGGAAAAACCACAGTTCTTTCGCAGCTCAGCCTGGATTTTTGCAAGTCACGTGTCAGCACTCTCTGGGGCAGCTTTGAAATCCCCAACGTGCGGCTGGCCAGCAAAATGCTGACTCAGTTTGCGGGCGAGGACCTGCGCTCAAAGAAGCCAGCCGAAGTCAAGGCCCACATGGCCAGGTTCATGTCGCTGCCCATGTACTTTCTCAAGTTCCACGGTGGAACACCTCCTGAAGCCGTGCTTGAAACCATGAAACACGCCGTCTACGCGTACGACGTCAAACACATCATCATCGACAACCTGCAGTTCATGATGAGCATGCAGCACAGACTCCGCAACTCCGCCGACAAGTACGAGTCCCAGGACCTCGCCATCGCCAGCTTCAGGAAATTCGCCACCGAACAGCACGTTCATATCACCATTGTTGTACACACCCGCAAAGAACAGTCTGGCTCCACTCTCGACCTCAACTCTATCTTTGGCTCCGCTAAAACTACCCAGGAGGCTGACAACGTCATCATGCTCCAGAAAATCGGTCGCTCCAACTCCAACAAACGGTACCTCGACGTCCTCAAAAACAGGTATGACGGCACCCTTGGCAAAATCTACTTCCAGTTCGACCCCAACACTTACTCCATCAAACAGTTTATCCTGCCCCCTCCCAAACCTAAAAATAACGTCAAAATCATCAAACCCAACTTTTCTTCTGACATTGACTTTCTACCCGAAGACCTTCTTTACGAATAACTCTCTATTTTCCTCTCCTTTCTTTTTACTTTTCCTTTCCTTTACTTTCAATCCATTTATTTATCACTTTCTTATTATTGTCAATACATCTCTTTTTAAAAACCTTTCAACTATAACTATCAACTTTTTTTACTTTAAAAAAAAAAAACTAATCAAGAATTCTCCTTTGTTTATATCAACATCTCATATAAATACAAATCCCTCACTATACATATACGTTTATATATGTATGTATATATATATTCTAATATCGGTACAGGTTCTTTGAAAAGTTTGGATCCTGAATAAACGCAACCAACACTTTGCTACCTGTTTGTAACAACGGATGTCCTGCAACTCTACAAACCAAACCAGTTAACCAAACCAAATCAAACCAATTAACTAAACTAAACTCAACTAAACCAGCTAACCAACTCCAACTCCAACCTACATTTACTTGCTCTACTTACATTTGCAAAAAGTTCTCCAACCCCTCTCGGCGACTCTCAATCACTTCGTCTGAGAATCTATTTGTAAACACTTTTCCTGGTAGCGCCGGAATATTGACCCCATTCGCTTCATTCTTCAGCACATCCCGAAACCACTCAAAGTCGCTGTATCTCCTTCTAACCGACGAGGTCTTGAATTTAAACGCTGGAATATTTGTCTATTTCATCCAAACACACAGCTCAATTTTAACCCTCTCTACTACAACCCCCCTTCTTAATATAAATTATATATGTCTACTTACATGACATACTATCTCAAAATCCGTGTATTTCTTTCGCCCGTCATCTACATTTATTCATTTTTTTTATATCTTTATCATCATTCTCAACCATATATCTCCTTATTTACATCCAATATACCTAAATTACTACTATCTTCATTTCAATTTAGCCTCCCCTCCCCCTTCCCCTCGACAACCAACTCCACCAAGCAGATTTATAAAAATAAAAATGCACAACTTTCACCTCCACTTTCTAGCTTTGGCACCTACCATGGGTCTGCGGATTTGTCACTTCTATCTCCAATGAATTTTCCGGCTCACTATACAAATCTTCTGCTGGTACATCTCGAAGCGTATATCTAGTATTCTGTCCAAACGGTGTATTTCTTGACGCCATTACTTTTACGTTGTTTCTTTGCTCTTTCTTTTTTTTCTTTCTTTTGCAGTTTACCACTTTGTATTCCTTTCGCTCTTTGCGTCTCTGTAGGCCTCTTTACCTTTCTCTACTTGCTATTTCAATTTACAAAGTCAACTTTGTTTTATCCTTAATTTATATATCTAAAATATAGCTCAACAAAAGTAAATGTATGAATTAAAGGCACTAAAAAACGATTAACCTTGGCTTTTTGTTTTATGTTACAATGAAACCCTGCCCAATTTCAATTATAAAATATTGACCATTTGTGTTTTGTACTTCTACTTCAGTTTCAATTTGCTCATTGCCAATTATCTAAACCCTCAATGTCCAACTCTAAATCTCTCCAATAGCCCAGCATCATACTATTATTTTTTCTCAATTTCAATTGGCTGTTCCTGAGAAACTCGCTTGTAATTGGTCTGTTTCTTTGGTAGCCGTTTAAATCAATGACCATTTTCCAAGTCTAACAATCATATTTGCCGAATCACACTTGCTTTTATTTTCTTTTTGATCATATGTTCTTTGCATCTTGGAATTTTCCAACTTTACACCCAAAGTCTTCCTATACATTATACGTCAACATCAACATCAACAACATCAACAACATCAACAACATCAACAACATCAACAAGACTTGGGGGATGGACATGGATGAGGAAAATAAAGGTGGTCGAGAAGGGGGTTATGTTTGAAGTATGTTGGCAAAGAAGATCTTGGCAATAAAGTGCGCCGTTGTCGATAATATTACTTGTGTGTGTGTTTTTCTTTTTTTTTAATGTGACAAGAAGACGATGTTGAGCTATTCGTGCTTGCTAATTCAGCATTTTTGAAAGTGTATTTTGGCATACGCTGGTATTGTATACGTATGTACGTTAGCTTTAAGTATAAAATTAATAGTGCCGTAAATAAAATGCAAATGTTTAATTTCTGCCTCGAGGTGGTGCAAAGTATACAGCTTAATAATTGTCTAGGAATACTTGTCTAGTTCTATTAATAATGTTGAGTGTTTGCGTATACATACAAATACAGATGCAAATATACACGGTCTAAACCACATCTGTACAAGCCGCTTGATGCATAAGTTGACTTAGTGGCCAAGTAAGATTTAGCACGTTGCCATGATTTGGTAATCTAGGTAGAATATTTGGAAAAAAGAAGAGAAAAAAAAGAGCTTGGTCAACTAGATGAGGATGATTTAGAATTGTGGAATACTCGTTGTGTTGGTTTTCGTTTCATAACGAATCTAGCTTTGCGATTTCCGCGCTAATTAAAAGAGTCTAAACGTAAGTAGCAATGAAGAAAGAAAAGAAAGAAATAGGCTTTAATTAGCGAGTTAATGGAAATATTAATATTAGAATCAAGAGATATACTCGATTAATACAGGGAGATTATCAATGTGTACATTGTATTTACAAATTAGTGATTAGTTCACAATAAAAGGTATTTCAATTTAAAGATCCAAAACGTACTAATTAAGTCTAAAATAGTCGAATATTATCATACTGGTCTAATCTAGACTATATTAAAGGGAGAAAGCAAAATAAAGCAAAAAAGCAAAAAAAAGTGAAATGAAATAAAGTAAATGGTAATCGAACTTTAATTTCAAGCCAATTTTGCCTCATTTGTTATTTGTTGTTACTTTTTCTAGCTTATTTTAAACCAATTCTCTTAATCGACTTTAGTGTTTTTACTGATTTTCTAAAACCTTTCAACTTGGTTTCAATTCCCGAATATTTTTTTTTAGACTTGCTACTATTATGTTATTACAAAGTAACAAAGAAGTTAATCAAAGAAGTTAAAAAAAAAGATAATATTGGGTGTTTTTTTCAGCTCAACTTACGGGATCTCGACCTTTGCTATTTCTCTTTACATCAATAAATTTTAGATAAAAACGATTGATACACAGTAACCGAAATACAGCTTATCAGAATATATCAAAAAAAAAAATATTTCAAACGCAAACAGTGTACTTTAATTCAGTATAAAGAAACAGAATAGCAATATAGCTACTCTTACTTGAGTTGGAAAATAAAAAGCAAAGTAAGATAAATGATTACAGCATACGAAATGAGAAGGTGGGTGGAAAGTCAAGAGGACAAAAGCCCGGAGTTTGGTATTAGCTTTGATGAAAGGGGCGAAAAGGACGAAAACGAGGCATCGACAGACAACACAATGTGTTCGCCAAAGAGAAAGTTAGTGGGTGATACTCTCAGGCAAAAGGCGGTTATGGAGAAAACACAAAGTGTGAAAAAAGACGAAAAAAGAAACAAATATAGCCACAACTATGACAAGACACTTGTATCCAGCAGTTCAATCAACTCGATAAGAGTGGACACCCCGCATAACCCCCCAAAGGGTTCGCGGCAGCACGGGAATGGCAGAGTTATTCCTAAAAAAGCAAGCAAAAAGTCTATACCACTAGAAGACTTTCAAAGAATATTTGGGAGTTTTCCAGGGTTTTTAGAAGAGGGGCTGAAATCAAGCATCCACAGCAATATTGAGGTGGCTTCGGGAAGCAAGAAATTCAACTCGCTAAGCCAAGAGCTGTTCCGGTTTTACAGCAATAGCAACAGCAACAACAACAGCAACGAAAACAACAGCAGCAAACCAGAAAACTACACACATGCCTATTTCTCTGACACATCGCCAAAAGGCAGCAAACTAACCTCAAATTCAAATTCAAGCTCAACTCCAAATCCAAATATAAAATCAAATCCAAATCCAAATCCAAACTTGGTTTATGGAAAAACACCCAAAGCCCATAAAACCCTGCCTAAATACAACAGACAAGCAAAACGCCAAGACTTTGTCTCGTCTACTAAATCCAAAAGCTCAATGTACTACAACGACTTTTACAGCAACATACCAGGTATCTATGGCCCAAGCAGCCTATACAACCACAGCAACATGTCTAGAATATCCATACTCAATACAGATCCCGAAGACCCCAACAAGTCTTGCTCCGACTACATTCTTCCCATTAGCTTGCCTAGCACCAAGCCCAAACACAGTAAGTAAACCAACTATTTTTACCTATGATCCCCTTCTCTCCTTTCCCTGGCTCCTAGGTTCATTATAGCCTGGAAACCGAGCAAGCACTAATGGGAATGCTCTAAACTTGGATTGACGCTACTCAACAAATGCATCAATGCAAACAGCTAGCACTGAATTGCACTGAATTGTACAATATTATTCTGTTTTTTAACTTTATATTTCTGAGCTTTATAAAAGCCTGGTATATAAAGTCTCAATCCACAAAAAGTCAAGAAAAATCAACAAAAAACATTTTTATTTGTTTATAAAACTAGTGTCCAAAAAGACAAACGCCCTAACCCTTATTACAGATATCAACAAGTTTGATAACCAAATAAGTAAGGACACGTAAATCCAACCCCCCCCCCCCAAACTACTTAACAGCACACATCTACCATACCTCTTTTTTTGTGTTGAATTTATACGCTATATTTTTATGCATACTCATTTTCATGACACTTAATGCTGTACGTTTCTTTGCCAACTATTTAGATCCAGAGAAAATGAGCTATAGCCCAAAGCTGAAAATGTGGTTGAGAAACGACTCTGAAAATATGGAGTTTGACATAGAGCTAGAAAGAGCACTCAAGGCATCAACAGCCACATTTACAAACGCAATCCACCAACCCACCAACTATGCCGAGAACAAGTACTATGATTTAAATGAAAAGAACCCCTGTTTTGCACTGCGGCGGTATAAAACTCTGGACTCTAATTTAAGCCTGTCGACTAGCTACAGTCCAATTGAGACTACAGAAAACTTAAACGCCAAAAGTGGCATCCTGTCAAATACAACCGTTAATAGCATGTCGATTTATTCCAAATCTAGGCTCAACTCCAAGCCTAAACTCGAGCCCAAACTCAAGTCTTGCACTACTATAGATCCCTTTGCTGGGATTGAACCTTTAGAAGACTCTTTACAAGCCACTCCCGATGAGTATAGTGGTAAGCCATCCTATTAAATCATATATTTTACTTTAAGGACATCATACTGTCTGATTTACCTGTCTGCTATTTTCACTTTTACTTTTGCTGCAAGAATTATCATGAACAAGTTATTCGTCAAAAACAATCGTTAATAAAATCATTTGCTTCACTTTTTTTGCCCTCATTTTGATTCCTCGCTAATTCTACTTTTCTTTTTTTTTTTTAGAAATTTTCTCGCCAAGCCCCACTGAAATTGACGAGTGGGAATCCCAGTCCAAGGCGTACAGCATCTTTTCTAGAAACTGGTTTCCCAATTCAATCTGACTAGACGCCTTTGCAACATTGAACATAATCTACCCCACCTAGTCCCTCTCCACCTTACCATTCTATCCTGCTCCCATCTTATCTCATATTTACACTAGTTTTGTTTTTTTTTAAATCGCCTGTCCCAAACCCTTCAGTTTGGTTAGCAACAACGTTAATTGTCATGTTCATATATCTTCCTTGTCATTTCGATTGTTTGTAAAAGTTTTATTTGTTGTAAATCTCTTTAAATAGTTTTGAAACAGCAATATGTATAATCTACTAAAATATTAAACCCCCGACTTGAGCAGACCCAAGAATCCTGACTTTGACATCTTTGACACTAATCAAGCACATTTCAAAGACACATTCAATTCACACAATTTAGTCAAGTGTAATTTAGCACATAGATATACATGTATAAATTTCCAAACAATGCGGTTAAAAGCAAATACCATTCACAGGTGTTGTACTACTTTTTAAAGTAAATATCTTACGTTTTTCGGTTTCATTCTTTGATGACTCGACTGGATCAGCGCCATGCTGCTGCACCTTAATGGCATTAAACAGTTGGACAACTAAAGAAGAAAAAGTACAAATTACAAAACAGAAAGCAGAAAGTAGAAAAAGTTGGAAATATTAGCCCACATATACATAAAGCAACTTTAAATTTGTATAATCATACCCACACTCACTCACTCAAATTCACTCACTCAAATTCACCCATCTTTATTACTCCATTATATTTATATTTAAATAAAAAGATATTAAAGTATCCCAATTACCTCCACGAGTCGCTATCTTGCGCAACTTCTTTTCATACCCGATTCCCGAGTTGTCAGGCAGGATGTGGTCTTTTGAAAACGCTAGTCTCTTTTCGTTTGCAATTGCACTGCTTTCTTTTCTCTTTAGTTTGTTTTCTGCTATCAAGTTTTCGGGCCCTTTGTTCTTTGCCATAATTGGCGCCTACGTATAAATGGTTTATTCGTTAATTTACATGTCAACTTTACTCATTTCTATTATTTATTTTTTACTTTTCGATCATTGTACTTTTATGCCTTTCGATCATTGTATTTTTATACTTTTAGTTTTAAATCTATTTGTTTGGCTTATTTACAGTCTTGCTCTCTGAAGGAACATTTTGTGAAAGGATAGAAGAGATTCCGCCAAAGAAGTCGTCAAGTTCCACTGTCTTGTTTCTTTCTATTTTGTGCAAGATCAATAAATTTAGTATGCTGTATTTGTACTACGAACTCAACAGAACAGTGTACATTTCCGCTTCTTTCTCTTTTAGTCAGCCGTCGCAATAACCGCCTCTTACTCTTGGTCTTTGGTTTCTTTGCTAGTCTAGTGTAATCATCTGCATCACTGCCTTCGGATTCGTTACTTCCATAACCATCTGAATTGTCACTAACAATGCTTTCGTTTTCGCTATCATTTTCGATTCCGCTTTCAGAATCCTCATTCGCTTCTTGTTCAAGCTCGCTACTACTGCCATTGTCGATATCATCGTCTTCTGCTTTATCTACGGCTTTTTTACCCTTTTCTTGCTTATTTTCTATTTCCTCCACCATTTGGTTATTTTCCTCTAGATCTTTTTCCAAGTCCATCTTTGTGGATTCAGGCTGTGTATTTTCCATTATTTCCTCCGAACTTTGTCTAAGGCTTGCTGTTTCGAATTCTTTACTAGGTAATATTACTGCTTTGGTCTCTGCATTTCCCATTTTAATTATCACAATTGAACAAACCTTTTTAAAAAAAAATATTTCTCCAGTAGTTTAGAGAAAAAAAAGGATGATTTTTGTATTAACCAGCTTCACACTTTGCCATTCCTATACTTTTTTCGTAGTAAAATTTTTGATTGTAAATTTATTGATTCGCTACGCCAATTGGTCACTTTATTTTACCAGTTTAAAAATACAAAAATTTTACTCTAATTTTTTTTTTCAATCTTATTTATATATTGAAAGTAACTGTGTATAGAGCCTGGTTTTACGGATTCCATCAAGTAGAATTGGCTTATAGAAAAGCCGCCCACTATAGCCCTAAATTATTTATAACAGTACTCCCAAACCTTGTTTCATACAGGCCTATAAATCTAGAAAAGTACAAAATTGAAACTATGGGTATCCTAGACCAAGAGTATTCGTTTATATATCGTGATTATGGAAAACTGCCCAACAGAATTGCTGAAAGTTTGGAGGCGGGGATGGGATTGGGACTACAGGGTTCTAATTAATTGATAAGCAATGCCAAATCAATTAATTGGAAATCTGTGTATTTGAAGATAAAAGTTAACTGTAATAGTGGAACAGGGTAAAATGAATGGGTTTTCCAGATTATTTAGTTTCACGCTTTGCACATTAGTCCTAATTTGCTTGTGGATAAGCGGAAACAGTTCAAAGTAATTAAAACCAAAGAAGATACAACGAAGCAAACCATTTTTTTAGCCAAAATTAATGGTTGTCTTTTTTTATATCAATAGTATAAAAGAAGGCATAACGAATAGAGTATACTAATAGTTGCGAGATATACATTTATCATTTGGCTTTGTGAGCACCAAGAATATTTGCAATAAGCTTGGTTTGCATCATGCTCCCAAATATTAAAACAGACTTGACTTCATTTCACACCTTTCAAACATTTTTAGAGCTTTTTTAAGCTTTTTATTCTAATAAAGTGTTGCTTGACATCAGTAAAATGGAGTCATCAGTTTAGGCCAATAAAAGCAGCGATAACGAAATAGTCTGGCTCAACTGAATAGGTTTAAATGTTTTACTTTGGATTAAGTCCATGAAACTAATTTAATTAGGTAAAGACTGTTTAAAAAAGGCGATAAAAACTTACAATTAAGTTAGGAAAGGAAGTGCAGTATTGTTCTCTTCAATTAGAAAGATGAAATCCTAGCAAAGACAATAATATAAAGAATGCGCTATTAGCTGGAAAAAATTGTTAATTCCATTAATTCCATCTTGGAAAGCTAAATAATCTTTTTGGATGGGTTTATTTGCCAGCAACCGAAAAAAAAGGTTATAAATAAAACCAACACGAAATAGCTCAGGTTGGACCACTTTTGTCGGTATTGATATGAACCGTATTTCCTATACGGGCGAAAAAGTCACATAAACAAAACAAAACAACAACAACAACAACAGTCGACCTTGTGAGTGGGTAAGTGCGAGTCTGCCTAATAACCAAAGCATTAACAAAGAAACACTTTAATACACTAAAGTGGATTTTGTAAAATATAATCCGCTGCCTGGAATTCATAACGTGAAAGTCTAGATCAACTAGTGTCTTGCTCACATTTGTAAAGAGAGTAAAGTATGACATAAAAACGCGGGGGGGGGGGGTAGATAGAGTTATTCAAGAATGGAATATACACTGTCTTGTGTTTTTGTACAACTAAAATATGTAAACAGAGGACAAAAAGCAGCTGTAAATCCGAATTTAGCCTAATCGTAGAGAGGTTGATGGCAGTAAATTTAACTCAAGAATAATGAAACGCTAAATAATAGGGTGCAATTAGAGCGGGAAGTAAGTCAATCCTAGACTGTAAAAGAGGGAAGTTAGTAAGAAAATAACCAAACGCAGAAACAAAAGCTGAACGGGAGGTATTATGAGAACAGAATTCAACATAGTGGATAATTTTATGGTAAGTCTTGACACATTATTTGTGTTTTGTTTTTATTCCTTGAACTTTGGATAAAAGACAATGTAAATTTAAAGAGATGTGATAGATAAACAAAGGAATGATAAATTAATGGTGACTAGATAACAGAGATAAAGAAGAAAAAAACATTGTTATGGCAAATAGGTAATAGGGAATATTGGAGAAAGAAAGGAATATATTTGTGAAATTAAGAGAAATAGGGAAGGTTACAATAAGAAAGTATATCCAGAAGAGGAGCGGGAAGGATACAGCGGGAAAACAGAGGTTTTTTTTGAAAGGGTAGTTGGTAAAGAGGATATTTATAGGCAGGATAGCAGCGTGAGTGGAATCTGGAGCTCAAAAAAGGATCTAAAGCCAACAAAAATACCAGCAGGATCAGAATCGGAATCAATACCTGTACCTGTACCTGTACTTGCGACTGTGCCTGTGACTGTGCCAGAAATAGGGGTAGAAGCAGTAGCAAAAATGTCAGCACCAAATACGTATCCAAAACCAGCCAATAGCCACTCATCGATTGGTAATAAGCTGAATACCAGTAATGAAAACAGCAAAGGAAACAAAAACGGGCACGAGAATGGAAAAGAATCCATTAGATCGACAGATAGGTCATCAAACGAGCACATGGTTAATAGCAAAGCCAGTGGTATGAAAACCACACAAACCAGGTCTGAGTCTGTAAGCATAAACATCGGAGGGGCCAGAAGTGACGGTTTACAAGCAGGGCTGAGCTTGCAAGCAGACATGGCAAGAGTGCAATTTAGGAACATTGAAAAAGTTGAGAGTGGAGCAGATATGTTTATTAGGCACTTTGGGACGATTCCGTTTGAAAAGTTTGATTATGGGTTTTCATTTATTAACGCAGTGAGAAGAAGGCAAATTGAAAGTGAGACGAGGGGCGGTGCCAAGAGTGCCGCAAAGAGCCATGTCAAGAACAGTTTTTCTGTTGGTGCAGTGGGCAGCAACCAGGATTCCAGCTTGATTTTAGATAGCAGAAACAAGGACGTTTTTGCGGATACGCTTGATGTGAAGATGACTGGCGAAGAAAGCAGCATAAATGGCAGCAGAAAACTCAACAGAAGCGGGCAAGCAGCCAAGGACAAGCCAAGGGCGTTGGGCACCATCAAGTCACACGCCTCGTCAGAAAGCGTCGACTCGTTGTTAAGAGGAAACAAAGGTTACGGAGGCAACACCTTAAACGGTAAAGAGGGTACTAGGAAGCCTGGCTCTTGTTCAACCAAATCAGAAGTTCTTGAGCCTCGAGGGTAAGTTTTGCAGTACAGCGTCTAATATCCACTACTTTGTATATACGTGCGGTTTGCTAAACGTTTGTGATTGTTTGTGTTTAGGATTCTTGACAGTCTGCTTGACGATATAGGCGTTAAAACAGACGAGTCAAGCGACAGGAGAAATGCGAATAGCGGCCAGCAGGTAATTTGACTTGATTATATATATTTTTTATTTTATTCTGTTTATTATTTTATTTTGTTTGTTGTTTAATTGTTTTAAAAAAAGGTCGGGAGGTGATTGCTAAGGCTATTTATCTGATTGTTCACTTTGAATTTTTAGAGCGTTGGGTTGTTTCAGCCATGTAGTCTGAACGAAATAGAAAGAGTATTAGAGGTAGAAACTTTGACACGCTGACTCACGGATGTCATTTATAAATACAATGGAATATTATGAATCTATAGGCGTTTTAGTGGTTGAATTTGACACGAAAAGACGACAATGGGATAAATGATCCTGAATTTGGTTTGACTTGAATTTGATTTGATTTGGTGTGGTATGGTTGTATTGAATAGGAAATGATGAGACCACTTCCACCAAAACTACTGGGAACAGACTTTAGAAAGTTAAAAAGTGACGATTTGGCTAGCCCTAACAAAGGGTCAAGGAGTGACAAGGAGAGCAAAAGCAAAGAGGAGACTAGTGAGAGTGAGAAGTGCGATAAAGTCAGACTTGATAGCAAGGGTGTGAAAGCGAACAAAAGAAATGGAGAGGATATGAATGGTGGAGAAAATGAAAGCGAAAGAAATGGGTTGAAGAGAAAACACGTGATTAGGATAAATTTATCAAAGCCATTGATAGAAGATGTGAGTCAGTACCTGGGAGATGGGAGTGAGGAGAGCGGGGTAATCGAGGGAAATAATCAGAACCAGAACCAGAACCAGAATCAAAATGGAAATGTGAATGAAGAGACAATGAGAAAGTCAAATGGTAAGTTAAATAATGAGGAAAAGGCAGAAACCAAGGATTTGATAGTGAGGTTAAGCGATAATCGCATCCTGGACGAGGCAGAAAAGGAAAAGAAAAAGAATGAAGAGAATATCAAAAAGGAACAAGAAAGAGAAAAGGAAAAGGAAAAGGAAAAGGAAAAGGAAAGAGAAAGAGAAAGAGAAAGAGAAAGAGAAAGAGAAAGAGAAAGAAAATATTCAGAACGATCAAGGTCTAAAAGAAGTAAATCAAAGTCAAGATCAAGATCGAGGTTGCGAGATAAAAAGAGAACAAAGGATATATCAAGATCACAGTCACGATCTAGGTCGCGATCAAGAGTGGGAAGTAGAAATGAAGATGGAGGTGAAAGTGTGGATTTGAAGACAAGTTCGTACTCGATAAACGGTAGAGCAGGGACCAGAATGACAGAAAGCACACGGTCAGGCAGAAAGGAGAGCAGCAACGAGGGCGAAAGCAAAAGAGGTGAAGATAAGGATGGAAGCAGAGGAAGAGACAGAGACAGAGACAGAGGTAGAGGTAGAGGTAGAGAGGGGGCAAGGTCAAGGGGGACGTTCAGGGGACGATCGCGGTCAACCACAAGATCGCGGTCGAATTCACGGAACAGGAGAGGAGGGGATAAAGAAAGGGGCCACTATGCAGAGGATGCTGAGGGCCGAGACAAAAAGAAGCGGACAGGCAGTGTGCTGATATCGCCAACACGAGATGGATCGGCGGCACAGACACCAAACACGGCGAACAGGCACGGGGGCGAGGGGCCAGGAGGCAGCAGGAGTGGGGGATGGGCGTTCAGCTTTGTGGAGGCGAGGGAGGGGCTGAGCAAAGAGGACGTGGAGAGGTACAGAACCAAGTTTGGGCAGTACAACGCGTTGGCAAGAAGGTACAAGCACGCAGCTGACAAGGTGCGCGACCAGAACAGTCTGCTGGCAATGGTCAACTACACAGAGGCGCTGGTCTGTTTTGTTGAGGGGTTCTGGTACGGCCACGGTGTGTTCAACGGCATCAAAGTTGTTGACAACTGGATGAGTTTGGTACAGCTTGGCAAGTTTGTGTACCAGAGCTGTGTGTCCAAGCGGTACACCCTGCTTGCTGCCATTGTTGCACACCTGCTTGCCCTTGTCAACTACCAGTCCCTGTCTCTGTCCCAGAGCCTGGCTGCCCAGCTATCTGCACACCTAAACTGCAGTGGTACCACCGACAACTCAGCTGTACAGTCGCACCCTGCAAATGTACATTCGAACCCTCTGACTGTACAACTACACAAGCTCGTTTTGCAATGTGGCCAGTATTCGGCCGACTCGGCTCATTGGCTTGGCGAGGCTAGTTCAAGCCAGGCGTTTCGGCCCCAGGCGTTGGCCAGTGCCTTGCCAGAGTTGTGGGCCCGGTGCTGCCTGAGGCCAAGTGAAACGTTTGGGAGCCGGTCCAGTTACCAGGAACGCGACATGTATGAGGTGTATGGCGATGAGGGCCATCGGAGCTCCACTTTGCCTTTGCTACCGCTTGTGTACCCGATATCGCCTATGAGCGAGGTCTTTGATGTATGTGCGTTTAGTAGGCAGGCGCTAAGAGAACATGTTCGAAGAAACAATCTATCCAATTTCCAGCACCTGCCAATCCAATAACTCATCACTGTACATTAATTCCCTCTCCTCAACTTGTTTTTATTGCCGACCTAGTTAATGCATTCTCTAGTCCACTCCCTTTTATTTATTTATGTTATTATTATTAATATTGCCATCATCATAAGCAGACTCGAGAATAATATAAGTTAATTGATTGATTAATAAATATATTAGAATAATAATTAGTAATAATAAAGTAAAGTAAAGAGAAATGGCACTAATGGCAAATGCAAATGTAAACAAAAATGTGTATTAGTAAATCCCGCCTTTCCTACTCCTACTTTTCTACTCCTTTTCTACTCCTTTTCTACTCTTTCTACTTTTTTCATTTTTTTTTTCCGCGTTGTCAATACACACATATAACCCATGTTATATGTTGTTCGTTTGACTGGTGCTATCCTCTTGGTATAGTAACAACCAAAACCTCGCTTTCAAAAACCGCAACAGCCTTGTCGAGCAGGCATTTAGGTGGCAAGCAGAACCCAGACATAAACGGCATAGGAACAACCAAGGTGCAATGGCAAGTATGTTCAACGCCCTTCCAGTTGCCGCAATGGCTGTGGTATTTGGCCTCGCCATGAACAACCACGTTTGCGCGTTCAACAATGTCCACCATCAGCTTGTCCTTGCTTGCGCCTGGGACAAAGCAGTGGATTTGAAAGATCTTGTCGCTTGTATACACCTTCATTTCCGGCACCCACTCGCTTTCTTCGATTTTGTAGCTGTCAATTACTTTGTATCCGGGGAATATTCTCCATGTGTTTATTGGCTTTGGTTTTGGCGGTGGAAGAACTGGCGGTGGTGGTGGCGGCGGCGGTTTGCACTCGCACTTTCCGCCCCCGTAGTAGTATTTGTGGATCTCTACCACCTTACAACACAGCTGTCCATGACCCCCACACAAACAATTTCCATGATGATTCCCATGATTCTTGTCATGGCAATGATGCTCATGTCCCCCACACCCTACCTCCACCTTCTTTGCTGGCACAACTTCCGCCTTCTTCTTCTCTGTCTCCTTTACTTCCACCTTCACGTCCACCTTCTCCCCAAGCTTCTTTCCAAACTTCAAATCAAAATCCAAATCAATCACCTTCATCGCTGGCTTCTTCTCCTCCTTCTTTGGCTCGGCTGGTTTTGTCACACAGCTTCCCCACCCTGGAAACTTTGGGTGCTTTGTGCTCCATTTCCCAAACTCATCGCACTTGTCCGGATGGAACTTTTTGTCCGCGTAAATGTGCAAACACCCATCCGCATCCTTCATGTCCTTTTCGAAATTCGAAAACATTCTTTCTTCTTTCTTCCTTTCTTTAATTTAACCCTTGTTTGTGTGTTTATGCTGAATTAAACCGCCTTCCCTTTCCTCTCTCTCTTGTTTCTTTCTTTGCTTAAATTCTATTTTATCTTGTAAGCATTCAACTTGTAAAAAAAAACTGTACAGAAAGTATCCTCTTTTTCTTTTTCTTTCTTCTTTTCTTCTCTTTTCTTTTCTTTTATTTTGCTTTACTATCCGTTTTATATTATCTAACTATGTTTATTAAACCATGTATCTACTCTATTAAGCTCTGCTTACACCATAAAGTCCTCCCTATCAAACCAACTAACAACAAAAAAATAAAACAAAAAAAGGGAAAATAAAAACGCCTCTTTAAATCAGGTTGTGTCTATCAAATTATGAATTTGTTACTATATCCCAGTATTACTTTTTTCTTGATGATTTTTTCTCTTTATTCATTTTGGCTGAACAAGACTAATTATAACCCACACCTAAAAATAAAAATAAATAAAAATCAGAAACAGAAACAGTTCAAACTTGAGCCTACTTTGTTTCCAAAGCTAGTAGTATCATATTAGTTTCTTTCCTACATCAAACCATTAACAACTCCAACTATAGTATTTTGCATTATCCCATAACATCTCTCTTCACTTTACAACTTTACAGCATTTCGCTTGGTTAACTTGTCACCAAAAACCATACTACCTTGCTTTTCTTTTTTTCAAGCTACATATTACATCTACCCTTTGCTCCTACTCACTCGTCTTTCTTGCACCCCCCCCCCCCCCCCCCCCCCCCCCCCCCC
>LUVW01000023.1:754527-777884 GCA_001661515.1 Capniomyces stellatus
CCCCCCCCCCCCCCCCACCCTTCCTCCCCCCCCCATCACTTTATAACGCTGTATCATTCATGTTTTTTTATTCTCCACTTTATGAGTAGTTCCACTTCAACGTATTATCATTCACTGTTATCCAGGCTTCTTTAAAAAGACGGTAATTAGCCTGGATTTGTCATTTACTAATTTGTCCCAAAGCAAAGAGATTTTCAACGTGAAATATTTATTCCCAATACCCTGCCTTTACTTTTTTTTTCCTTCTTTACTTTCAAGTCTTCTCCAGTTTCCCATCACATGCCCAACTGCTTTATTCACCACACTTTACTATATGTTTGCTTGTGTAAAATATGCCTTTTAGCTCATGATATTTTTCTTGTCAATGCTTTTAAACCATCTCGCCAAAGCTTATTGATTCCCAACCAACCCTCATTTAAACCCATATTTAAAATCTTATTTAAACTCTTATTCAAACTCAATTGATAAGGCCAAACGCACAAATATCTACAACTAACTTTCTTACTATTATTTTTGCAAATCCATCTTTAACTTGTCTACACAATTATGCCTTATTATTTCTAGCTAACAATTCTCTGGGAATTTCTCGGTTTTACTATATCTCAGCTCCCCCGACAAACTACAGTTATCTTGGCTAGCGTGCTCTGCCCACAACCCCCTTCTGATCTTTATTTTTTCATCCCTTATTCATTGTTAACTGCACTGTGCTTTTCTTTACAATGCTCAAGAATGCTGTTTTTTTTTCCTTGATCTTTTTGATTTTCATTTCCGTAAATCGGTTGTAAACCTTAATTAATTCCTATCCAACCTTCCCTCTTTCCTATCTTTTTTTTCTTATTCTTTCTATGCGCTCGATTGAATTTGTTATCAAAGAATTCAGCTAATACTCGTTTACCTCACTTCCAACGCGTAATTTGTCTTTTCCTACTATTCGCACATTTGGCTCATCTCTATAATTCCCAAGGTAATTTCAACCTTTTAATTTTCCATTTAATCATCTATTTCTTTTTTTTATTATTAAAAATGAAAAAAGTCGTTTGAAATTAATGAAAAAGTCTATGTGATTTACATAATTTCGTGTTCTTTTTGCACAATTTTCAAAACTCAACTTTATAATACGCCTTTCATTAGTCAAAAGCATAAATCCAGGAATTAGAGTTATAAACAAATCATCCCAATTCTATAAAACAATACCACCATTTTTCACCATTACAAATCCGAAACTGACTACTACTTAATCGTTTTGTTTCCTTGCAAAATTATCAAACTCAGCCAAAATATATTTTATTTCATTGGCCTTCAACCAAGGCATGACTCTTTTAATTGGCAAACTATTCTGCAGACTTTGCCAACTCTTTCAGAAAACTTTGTACTTTTATTACTGTTACCAGTTATTGCGAAAAAAAAAGCGATAAATTAATCAGAATTCAAAATCAAATAACAAGATGTTCGATTTAGTGCGAGATTTGCTTTAGCCAATTTTTTTCAATGGCAGCCTGGCGTTTAATCGCGAAAGCATATTTAAATCTCTGACCAAGTGGTTGATATGATTGGTTGAATAGCCAAACCAACAAACTGAAAATTAGACTATGGATGGCAAAATAAATAACAAATTAATAATCATCCAAAAAGCGCAAGTAGTTTCAATAAAAAAAAATGTATAGAAGCTAATGAGCAATCCAATTAAATAAGCTAAGCACCATATCGGAGTCAGAGTCAGAGTCAGAGCCAGAGCCAGAGTCACGCACATCTCCTAGTCCATTAATCACAACTCTGAGTTCTCAACACTGTTTCTTGAGCAAATATCAATAATATCAGAATGATTGGGATTATCCAGAGTAGTGCCACAATCGAGCAATAGTTTGATCATCTGAGCATTCTTTTTTTTGCAAACCCGCTCAAGACCATTGCGCTCTTGGTTACTCAAATTCGGTTTATGTGATAGCAAAAATTAAAATATTTCAGTGTTGTTGGATTTGAATGCCTCCCAAGCCCCGCTATAAAACGAATTATCCATAACAAGCACATTATCAATCAGCTTGTTGGCCAGCTCGATGTCATTCGTTCTGCGAGTCATTCCATGTATTTCTTCACCATTGTGAGTTGGTACAACTAGCCTATCCACTATCAGAGCTAGAGCCTTCGAATAATTGTTTCACAGACTCCAATTATTTCATTATAGCGTTCATGACCCACTACAGCACCGCTTCTAGTCAATATTTTTAACATTTCAATGTTGCTGTTTTCACAAGCCAGACTAATACCGTTGTAGCGTGTAATTTCTAGTTTGGCACCATTTTCAAGCAAAAATTTCACCATTTCTACATTATTATTATTATCACAGGCGTCATCAATGCCGTTATATTCTTTACTGTCCAGTCTAGCACCAATATCTACCAATATTCCAGCCATAATGAGCTATTTATTTTGCTCAAAACCAAAAAAATTTCAACTTTTGAACCTTTTACTTTAATCCATGCTCAACCAGTACTTTCGTAATACCAACCGCCTTGTTTTCTATCTCTTTTCTAAAGTCCAAACATAGTAATCGTTAAACGTCAGTTTATTGCAATCAGTCGAGTTTTCCTTTGAAGTTCTGTCAATTTGTATTATGTTTAGTTGTCCTGAAATATTCGTTGGATCGATATTTTCTTTGTGTTTAGAGACAAATACTAATACTCGATAAAAAAGATACTCAATACTAGAAACAAACTTGTATCCTCAAAGTTGGCAAAATACATTATTTCTTGAATAAATTCTGCTGCCTTGAATAACCCGTCTTGCTCAGAGTTTCTCAGCATCTTTCTCTATTTGAAATATTGATAATACTCGCTACTACGTATACAGAAAGTAGTGTCAGCATTGATAATACTTTCAACCATGGCTTTGTAAGCAGACAAATCTCTTCCTACACTGCTACGCTGCTACTTGATAGCTCTGTAGTACCCAGTAGTAGTTTTTTTTATTAGCTGATGTTCGTAGAAAATAACAATCTCGTTTACGCAACAAGGTCTTTGTTTGCTCTTGGTCTGATATCCCAGTCATTAATACTTTGTCTTAAATGTTAATATTTGAGAACAGCGATGCCTCTTAAACCATGAAATTGTCTGACTATCAACCCTCCGCTTCCAATGTCAAAATTTCTATAATCTTCTGGATCTACCATCACTATGTTTATCACATTGATGTCCAGCACTATATTATCTGGCACATTTGTATTAGTAAGCAGAATCGTTTTATTTCTCGAATCTAAAACTGTGTACATTTTCACTATCCACTCTTCCATACTTTTCCAATTATATTCTTTTGCCAACTTTGCCAACCTCATATATTTTATTCGTTTGCGGTTTGCTAAAGCTCCAATAGCAGCCTTTTAATCCATTGCTGTCATGTGATATTTGTTTATAACATTGCTCTCAAACTCCTCCAAACCATTTAAACCGCTGTCTATACTCCTTGTTTACAAATCTAGAAGCTATGTACTCACATCGAGTTCGTTTGATACCCGGCAAAGTGCTATTGAAAGCGTCGATATCTCTGGCCTTTGGGCTAACACAGGTATTTCCAATACAACACTCTCCGGCAAATCATTGAAACAAAGTCTTTCCTTTTATGTTGTATTTGCCAAAAATTCATTTTCATTTTTATTTTATTTTACTGCTTTCACTTACACTCATTTTCTTTACTAGATCTATTCCAACTTTTCTGTTTAAACTAACAACTAAATCCAGAATTTGATTATTTAGTTTTAGTGAAAATAAATCTTTCTTACTCTTTCAAAGAAGGTTTTTGCTTTTTTTTGATCAATTTCCAGAAATAGAGCAAATATGGTGGAAAACGATCGAAATGACTTGGTTAACGTTTTGCTCTCGTTTTAGACTTTTTCTTTTGGTGCTAAAGCAACTGAATTTAATGCCTATTTTAATTGGGTAGTTTCTGCTACTTTTGCCGACTTTCAATTTTTGTTTTCGTCGTTTAAATTTCAAAAAGTCTCTGCAGCTCTCAAACCAAGAAGATTACATAAAACCCATTGGATTTTGTTCACAGAAAACTGGACTTGGACCAAAAACTCCGAAACCTGGCCTTGTTTCATCATATTCTCAACTTTTTTTCTTTACAAAATTAAGAATTTGAACAAGGAGAAATGTAAAGAGAGTTGGTTATGAAAGAGTGTTGATGCATTATTCTCAAAGTGAATCTTTTGGCAAACAGTCTATACATTTCTGTTAAAAGCTGATAAACTTTAAACACACCGGCTATACGTCAAACTTTAATAGAAAGCAGAGCAACTAAGAACCCTTACTCATAATGATTGGCGAGAACTTACTTTCAGATCTTGCTACCTACAACATTTCGCAAAGCTATCCTGCGCTTGATGAGATTGACAAGGTTACATACAATCAGTATGACAAAGATACCAACCCAGACGGTATTCTGAATCTAGGGATTGCAGTTAATAAATTAAATGACAATGAAATCGTTGAAATGGTAACCATGATTTTAGCAGTCTACTACAAAATTAAAAACAATAAACCACAGAGTACACACAAAATATTGTATACCGACTTTAAAATATCAGAATTTATTTAAAAATAATAGCTCGGCAAGGTCAACCAGATAACAAAATCGGTAAGTAGTCACAACACACTTTACACAAAAAGCACGCCAGCTGGAATACGTTGAATTGGGGGTTCCAGTTTTTATTTTATACTAAAAAAACTAAATTGATGGGTGTTGGCTAGTAGAACTTGGACTATGGGATTGCTATTGGGTCGGAGAAAATGCGCAGATCAATATCCAGTGTTATTAACAGGCATTTGAAACCACAGATAGAGATAGCCCCTGAGCATATGGTGGTTATAAATGGCTGCACCGCAGCTATTGATATGGTGACATCTGTAGTTTGTAATCCTGGAGATGCCATTTTGATATCGACACCCTATTACTCTGCGTTTGAAACTGATGCGTATTTGAAATCTAGGGGCGTTGTGCACGGAGTTCCAGTTCCAATAAACGAAATACAAGATGCTAGTCAGGTAAAGTACTACGAGGCAAAATACGAAGAGCTCAAGTCAAAGGGAGTCAATACCAAAATGGTTGTTATTTGCAACCCGCATAACCCAACTGGAAAGTGTTACTCAAGAAAAGCTATTGAGGAGATTTTGTTATTTGCTAGTAAAAACAGTCTTTTTGTGCTGATGGACGAGATCTATGCACTCTCGGTTTATCGCGGCCAAAATGGAACTGAGGACTCGGAGTCCGACTCGGATGTTCTATACCCGTTCGAGTCTATACTTTCGTTTGGTAATCTG
This sequence comes from Capniomyces stellatus, assembly GCA_001661515.1. NCBI lineage: Eukaryota > Fungi > Kickxellomycota > Harpellomycetes > Harpellales > Legeriomycetaceae > Capniomyces > Capniomyces stellatus. The sequence goes on from LUVW01000023.1 coordinate 759,840, forward strand.
GACCAGCTTATTGACCCCAGCTTGGTGATAATGATGCATGGGTTAAGCAAAGACTTTTGTCTCAATGGGCTTAGAATAGGCTGGGTTGTTTCTCCGTGGAATAGAAAGTTTGTTGAGGCTGCTCAGAGAATCAGCGAGATGTACTACATCTCTAGTCCTATTGACTCTTTGGTTACAAAGTTCTTGGGCGATCAGGATTCAATTGATAGCTTTCTCAAGCTAAACACACAGAGGCTGAGAGAAAACTACCTCAAGACAACAGAGTACTTTCTCGAAAACAATATTCCATACTTACCTGCACAGGCTGGTCTATTCCTATGGATCGACCTCCGATCCCATCTACTCAATTGGAAGAACAACAACTTGAAGCCCGGGGAACCCAAACTCCAGAGCATGAGTGAGCTGGAGTTTGACGACGAGTTTAACATGTGGCTGGACACCATCAACAAAGGCAAGATATACATCACTGCTGGTACCAACTTTAGGTCAGCAGAGCCTGGGTGGTACAGAATCATCTTTGCAATTCCTTGGGACCAGCTCAAAACAGGTCTTGATAGATTGCTCGAGTTTATTTCCAAATAAAAATGTTGCTTCCAGCTCTACTCCCAGCTCTACTTTGATATTAACTTTTTTCTTTCGTTTTACTTTGGCACATTAAGCTACTTTAGTTTATTTCTGGCGTAATCAGGAACGTATTAGAGCATATATTTATCAATTAATAGCTATCATTCGCCTCTTTATAAAATGCGATAATAACAAAACATTGGTTGACATGAATGAAATGCCCATTTTCAGACTACACAAAAGATGAACAGTAAAACCAGTGTTATTATCGCAAGAATAACGCTAAGCGCAATAATCACTCGAGTGTAAACCGTACTTCCACCGCCATTAACTGCTGTCTTGATTTTTTTGTCGAGTGTTCTAGACGCTATCTTTTTGGTGTTTATTTCAGCCTCGCTCCTTGAATATGACTCTATGTTTACTTTTCCGGTCCCAAATGATGCTGCATTGTACAAAAAATTGGTTTTACTTCCAGCATCCATGACTTTATATTTTTCAATCAACGAGCTCAACGAGTTACTGTTGATATCAAACCCCGGACTAGCAATAACCTCGTTGATGGCGCCACCTAACAAAGCATGTGACCTTGTAGAGATAAGATTATTGAAATAAAACACTTCTTTGTCAGAGTCTGGACAATAAGTGAATTGGTTTGTTGAAAAATCCAACACTGCACACCCGTACAATGTATCTGCTGAGCCAAACTTCTTGAAGATCTGTGGGCTGTTCAAAGAGCTGTAAAAGCTGTTGAGCTCGAATATTTTAATCCAAGACAGTTCTTTTCCCTTTTTCTTTGCAAAATCTGCCACTAGGGTTTTCAGTATGCCATTTGCTTTTTTGGCATATTCATCTGTTGGGGGCGTTGTCCTTTTTGTCATTGATTTTGACGGCAAAGCATAGTCATGGCTATAAGGGATATCCGATACAACAAACTTTCTGTAGCCAAAATCGAATAACCGCTCCGCATTCCTGATTATGCTACACGCCACACGGCCAATAAAGATGTCTGACTTCACACTGTTCTCAAACGAAAGTGCAGAAACAATGTCATTTGTGCCTACTTGGATAGACACAACGTCATCTTTTATTAAGTTGCTGTTCTTGAGCCCACTAAACGCCATCATAAACAAACTAATCTGGTCTTCAATACTAGAGGCGCCTAGTCGAGATTGATCGGAATTTTTCAGGTTTGTATTATTTGCTGCTATTCCTCTGCCCGAGTAGCTAACAAGTGTGTAGTTGCTGTAGTAGGATAGATACTCTGGCTATACAGGCCCGTTGGAAACCCTGCCTTTCCACAGATTCAAAGACGCAGGAAGGTTTGTGTTTTTGGTTGCAGATAACCCATCTCCAAACACCACTAAACTTTGCTTTGCGCTCTCAACCGAACATATTGTCACAAGAACCAATGCATACTTGCCAGTAATTAATTTCATGTTTATTATTGTATTTGCCATTATTGTATTTGCTATTGTTGCTATTTCTATTACTATTACTATTACTTTAGAAACTAATTAATCAATTGATAAAGAAGGATGAAGAGCCATCACGCTACAATGATAAAACTTTAGAGCATGGTCAAAACAGTGGATATATGTGAACTGAGGCAGACAGCTCGAGTATTGAGTATAGCTATGCTAAATTAGTATGACAGCCATTGCTCAACATCTCGAACTGTTTAGCTTGGTCGTTTAACTGATCAAACTATTATCGGTTTGGCTTTAATATAAACATGGAGACTTGGAGAACCCTTTTTCGATCTAAAATAAACAAAAGCACCAGAGAATATTTTTTTTATTTTTTTTATTGAAATAGAAAAATGTTATTTTCGATTAGTGATGATTAATTAATGCTAGAAAAAGTCTCTCATTGGCCTGCTGGGCCTCCATACGTTTTATTTTTTTTACATTACGGTTTGAGCTTAATATAAAACAAAACACAATCAAACTAGACTTTGTGCTATTTCATCTTGGAGTATGAGGGCTAGTACCTAAGAACAATTTCTTGGGCTGTTATAATCGTTAAGGTATATATATATATATCGGTGTGTCGGCTCTCTTAATATTCACCCTTTTTTAATTTGATTGCATAAACATTTTCAGAATTTTAGTTTTTTGATTTATTTCCTGCCAACGCTAAATTCAAATAGCTACTCCAAGTAAAGCTTTATTAGATTGTATGTTCACAGTCAAAACTCCCAGTTGCTTGAATATAGGTATCAGTTATATCAGACTGATGCAGGTATACAAAGTTGGACGCCGAAATGGTTCATCGTTTCCCATCATTGTACTTGATTTGGACTCAAATATGACGTATCCAAGTGTTGGCAAGCTACGCCTCTGCTCAATCAACTAGTGTTGGACCTTTGGTTGGTGGTCGGTTACCGAGTTGAAATATGTAAATTAGGCTGATTTTTATGTATTTTCATCTCTGATGTGTTTTAAGTTTCAGTGGTTTATGACCATATAGAGCCAGACAATTTCGACTATCAAGCAGTGAATAGTTACCGCAATTACCGTTTTGCTTTACAAAAATAAAATGTATTATTTAAAAAAAAACATATAAAACAACTTGATGCTTATACAACCTGGTTATCGTCAACGTGTTGCAAACTCAAGGCTGAAAAAATTGAAAATAAACCAAGGTAAAAAAAGCTCAAGTTCAATTGTCTTGGTCGACCATGTTATAACAAATGAACCAATGCAAGTCCACCTCATTTATTAATATATTTTACGAGATCTTTTAAACAATTTTTGTTCTGCTTTTCTGCCTTGCTGCTTTTCTGCTTTTTGGCTGTAAAGTCCATTGTTCGGAAACGTCAGCTATTCTACAATGTTCAACTGTTTGATTATCGTTAATTTTATTGTTTAATAGGCAATATTAGTTTGCTAATGTCTATTTATAATAACTTCAGCTTAATGAAGTAAACTTTTCATTGTAGATGCGGAATAAATGACACCAAATTATAATTGTACAGGTTATCGTATCAAAACAACATTAAAGCTAGATAGGAAAAATATGATATAAGATAAAGCCGCCCGATTCGGAGAAACAGAGCTTTGAAAATTTTGTGTGTTTCGATTATATTGTTTACTAATAAGCGGTTGTGGCTGTACAATACTTTTAATAAATCATCAATCGAGAAGGCTTTAGCCATTTTGTGTTGTTGGATACCAATAGGGATATATAAACACAAAATAAAGGATACTAAAACAATAGATTCAAGTTAACTAAAGTCATGTAATAACAACTAAAGGCAGTTTTGTGGTTTACCAGAAGCTAATATAACTATCGTTGGTGAGAAAAGGCATCACTCTATTTGTTCTGTTTTGTAAAGCCCAAGCCATTTTGCCTTTTTTTTTTACTTGGTTCGATTAATCAGCGATTGGTGTTTAATGTGTTATGGTATGCCATAATGGGTTTAGCACTTGCTCTCTTAAGAAAGCAACTTTTATTGTCTACAAACTATAACTAAAAGTATAGCAGCTACGTTTATCTGTCAAAAAACGCAAAGCGGAGTTTGGGATTCAAGGTATATTAAACCTTGTAAAAGTCCGTTTTCACCATATACAACTGATCTCAAAATTATCACATTGGCCTTCATCACTGCAAATTTTGATACATTATATTACATGTTAACCAGCTTTAGAAACATTTCACTGTGCATCCTTTTCCTACACACTGGTAAATTTGTAAAAAATTTCTTTTCTTCTAGTATTTCGACCAAAAAAGCGTAGAATTTTATTACAGTGAAATAGCGTAGAAATAGATCACTCTGTAGCCAATAAGCCAAATAACATTAAACCGAACGCACTAAAGCAGCAAATACATACATACACACATATATATATATATATAAATACGCAGCTCGATACCACGTATTAAACCCGTATTTTGCTACGGCTAGCCATCTTTTTCACAATAAAGAAGCACGAGAGTATATTTGTGCGCATCCCACAGCGATAGAAACAAAGCGGTAAAACAGAGGGAAATAGGTCGAAGAAAGCGGATATGGTTGCAGTGCTTAGCTTTCTGACTTGTTTGATTTTAGTCAACGTTATGACTGCTGATGGAAGCGGTCAGGTAGTATTGAAAGACCAAAACACGGGTGACGATGTGTTCAGGATATCAAGCCAAAAGAGCAGCAATGAGAAAGATGACGTTACTACCAACAGGCTTGAAGTAGCCGAGGCATGTCAAACGCATAGACGAATACTGTTTGAAAAAAACCGTGAAATATTTGGTAGATACTTGCCCCTTCTTCCAATTAGCCCAGATTATGAGGTAGCAAAGTATAATTTAGTTGGTAGAGAGTTTTACTATAAAAAACTGAAGAAAAACGTCCCGATATCAACTAGCCCAAAGTACTTTTTTGCAGCCAATTTGTACAACAACGAGGAGATTATCCCGCACTTTTCTCTAGAGTTGCTGAGGGTGTTTGATTTTTTGGGACCCAGCAACATTTACTTTTCGGTCTATGAAAACGGGTCAAAGGACAAAACCAAAGAAAAGTTACAGAATTTCTCCGCATTGTTGGGCAGACATAAAATAAGGCACAAATTTGTGCTGGACGAAACAAAAAAGCCTAACGACACGCATAGGATTGATTTTCTAGCAAAGGTCCGCAACAAGGCGCTAGAGCCATTGGCTGAAGACTACAACAGCGGAATCAAGTATGACAAAATAGTGTTTATCAACGACATTGTTTTCTGTCGCAACGATATACTGGAGCTGATTCTACAGTCAAACACACACAAGTCAGACATAACATGCCCAATAGACACTTTTTTGCATAAAACCAGAAGAAAGGACGTTGTCTCGGTGCTGAAGGCATTTCGCGACACCTGGGTGTCTCGAGATATGAACGGAAACCCCTTTTCTCCTATAATAAAACGGTTGGTGTCGGACGAGTATTCACAAAGGAGGAACCAGAGGTCTCTTCCTTTCCAAGTACAATGCTGCTGGAATGGGGTTGCAGTGCTGAACCCTGAGCCATTCTATCCGCCACTCAGCCTTAGGTTCAGGCGGTCTAATGTGGAAACGGGAGAATGCTCGGCATCAGAGTGCTCTTTGCTATGCAACGACTTTTGGCAAAACAACTATCGTCGCGTTGTTACTGTTCCAGGTGTGGAAGTTCCATACAACTTGGAAGACTTTGAGTTCTTGGGAAGAACGCTCAAGCTGAACATAGACCGAGATATCGATGGAGCGATTGATTTTAAGGATGGGCCAGAGAAGATTGCTTGTAGAGGCTTGGTTAAAAACAATACACAGAACCCAGACAGAGGGCAGATATTGATCGACTATACTGATAATGGAAAAAAAGTGAGCTGAGCGTTGGAAACAGAACCCAAAACTATTCTCGACTTGGTGTTTTTATTATATATATATATTAGAATTGGTGTGCTTGGGGCCTTTTCAAGTTATAGCATTAATTGGCAAGAGTGTATAGATACACAACAACAACAATAATAATTTCAACTTCAATGGCATTACAACAAGTATAAGAATATATTACTAACAAACTCAACGTGACTTCAAAAATGTATAAGAAAGTTGGGAGAAATAAAAAAAGAAATAGCAAAAATGAAAAGTCTTCGTTTTCTCCACGCCCATTTTCCTTCTAGTCAATGAGAACCACCACCAAACATTTTTTTGAAAAAGGATTTAGTAGATGGTTCTTTTTGGCCAGGAGCCGGAGTGCTTGAAGAGGTTGATTTGACTGCCGAGCCGTTGGCGTTGTTTGGTGTTTTAAGCACAGCAGGACGGCCGCGGCCAGTGGATGATCTTTTGTATCGATCAACCAAGTATGAAATTTGTTTATTGTTGAATGCACCTCGACGCTTTCGTCGAACAAACTCTATGACATCGATAGGATCTTGGCCCTGCTCAATAAGCGCCACTATAAAACATCGGAATTTATGACAATCAGCCAATCATCAAATGAAGAAAAAAGTAAATGGTTACCAATAACTAAAACATTGCTGTTTTGCTTACCAGCTACTAAAACAGGCGCTCGGCCTAAACCTGCAACACAATGAACTGCAATGGTTGTGGGAACGGGTTGGACTTCTAGCTGTTTTGCAGCTTCTGCCTCTCGCTTGTTTATCAAAAGCAGCCATTCTTTAATAATGTTTGGTGGAGGCTATTCGTTATTTTAGTTTTAGTTTTAGTTTTAATACTGGTTCTTTTTTTAATAGGAAAAAAGATAATTAATGACGTCAAGTTAGAATGGCATTCAGATAAAATACAACTGAATCATACGTCAACAAATAAAGTCTATAGGTCTGTTATAGTTGAATTAATTGCACTTACAACATCACCATCCTTGAAGGGCAGATCCTATTGGGTTTTGTTTTTCAGTTTAGATTGTGTAAATAAATATAGTATAAAATCGGGGTTTAGACTTGAAGCAAACCAAAGAAATAAACAAAGAAGCAAACCCAACAGTTTAAAGCGTATTCTATAGCATCGCATAGTACAGCATAGTATCACATAGTATCATATAGTACTACTGTGGTGCAAACTTTCTGCTTTAAAAAAAAAGTTAATGAGTTGATTTGTAGTAGCTTGAATTAGTTACCAAAACGTGGATTCCATTGGCTTCTAGCCGTGAAGTGTTATAAGTTGGCTCGCAAACTCGAACTACATCTGTAACATTTAGCCGTGCAAATTCCTAAAGCAAAGTATAATAAAGCAAAGTTGGTTTAAACTCAGAGTCATAGTCAAAATTCCGTTTTAACCGACTTGCTTAAGCATGCCGCCTCCTCAGGTAGCAGTAGAAGCAAGCCATAGACCAACTTGGTTTCTTACCTTTAGATAAAGTGAAATTGTACTGTCTGTTGGGCAATCCATAATCAAGAATCGTAAATGTTCATTGACCTCAACCAAGGAAAAAGAGTTGGCCAAAGGCGAAACTGATTTTCCAATCGGTTTTCTCATCGCATTGGGCAGATTTTGGTATGAAGAAATAGATGCCATGTTTAAATTGCTGTTCTTCTGCTCAATCGTTGCTTTTGATTTCTACCACTTTCACTTTCAAAACTCTTGCAATGCCTTGATTGTGCGTTACCCCTAAAGTCTTTCAGGCCCTTTAAGTTTGTCTAGTTTGATTTTTTTTTTCCTCCTTCGCTTTGTGCTTTTTTTGTTTGCACTGTTGTTCTATCAGGCTCAGCTATTTAATCCCTGTACAGATTAATAATCCGTTTGTCTAATGTAATCTTCCTTTTCCTATAGAATAACACTAGGGCGGTTTATTTTTTGTTGGCAATTTATGGGCTAAATGCCATAGCAGAATAGTCGATTTGTTAATTTTTAAAAAGTGTATAGAGTAGATTGTGCTTGGTATAAAGAGTAAGTTGTTACTGCAAGTGGTTTAGAGATTAAATGTACAAAATCTCGCTAAACGCCTTTGGTTTTTTTAAATAATCTATTTAGCTAAAGTATTTTTGTTGTTGGGTATAAAAGTACTCTTATCGTAATTGTGTTAATTTATTTCTTCTTTCTTCATTTCCCTTTTTTAGGTATTGTTAATGCGTTGCCTTATTAAATAGTGTCTAGCCTGTTGCCACCAGTTTTTTTTCCGCTTTTTTGTTTTTTTTATTCTGCTTTCATTTTGCCTTTTTCACTGCAACTAATTTAAATGCCCTCTAAAAACGACCTCCAGAACAAGACTATTGTGCATTTAACTTGTAGGAGCACTTTTTAACATAGGTGCTAGAAAAAATTTAAAATTTTTTTTAGCCTTTATTTAATCACTTTAGCAAAAAAAACAATACAGCAACTTTATTTTCCTAAATGTATTTTTAAGGTTTTTTTCTGGCGAATTATGTCACAGAGTCTGGTATTTTGTTGTTTTTATAGGCTATTTTTTTAAGAACATTATAGACACTGAAATTCCAAATAAACAACAGACAAAACCGTTTTCTCCAGACTCAATAATTTCCCCCACTTGGAAGCCTATGTTTGGGTTCGTTTATAAAAATATACGTTTGAAGAATATATCCCGTCTACATATTAGTTTGGGTCTAGTCCCCATCCCCTCCCGGCAAAGTATCGGACTAGTAAATCTCAAATGTAATGATTCGACTTTCTCCTTTTTTTTTCTCCTTTTTTTTTTTCTCCTTTTTTTTTCTCTCCTTTTTCCTGAATAACTTTCACTTGATCAATTAGTTTTTCTTTATTGACATTCAAACATCCATGATAGGCCGTTATTACGTATTTCTAATAGTAAATTACATTTCTATCGAGTATGACCATTAAGTATGTATTTTGATATAGCTCCCAATTGGCTGCCTAGTTTGGCTTTTATATAAAAAATGGTATATCTGCTTTTTCTTAATTTCCTTGACACACCCAAACAAACTTTAACGAGCCGGGAGAATAAATAAACAAAAACAAACACAAGTCACATGGACGACGCGGAATCATGGAGTAACCGGGCTTTGGTATTGCAAGCCCAAAAACAAACATTGCTTATAACTTTTTCTTTTGTCTTTTGCTTTGGATAAACATTGCTTAGGCGTGATAAGACTCCAACAGGAGATATATATTTGCATTAACTAAATTGTGACGTATAAGACACAAAATGCATAACTATGACAAATAAATATGATGCTTTATGCCTTTGGTTCGGTGATGTTTTAGAAATGTATGGAGTTGATTTAATGGCAAATAAATTCAGGCTATTTTTTTAGATAATATTACGCTTGCTAGTTCTCACTCAATGTTCTCACTTGATTATCCCAAAGAGCTTACTAGTTCAAACAAGTCTGTCCAAAGTGTATTGCTTATTTTATAAAGTTATAACATGAATCTGTGTTTAAAAAGGGAGTAGATATATAATCAAATAAAAGTAGCGGGTATATAGAACAATTGAATGCAAATAAGGTGTATGTAGCCTGTTCAGTAAAAGTAAAGCCATTGACTGTGTGAAACTAAATGGAAAAAGCGCAATGTATCGTCAAGGCATACAGCATTGGAGGTTGTGAGCGCTGCATTCATTTGCTTTGTTTATTACAAAAAAGAAAAACTTTGGTGAGCACTGTATTTTTATGGGTAGCATGGTTGCTAATTACGGTATTGGTGACTAATTTGAGGTTGAAGATTGTAAATTAAATGACTAGCGATGGGTGTGCGTTTCAAATTAATTAATAATATTGGGATATGTTATAATTGGTGTAGATAGCCGGTCGCAGAGTGTACTTAGTTTTGGTCAAAGGTGTGTAATTTTGGCTGAGTTAATTAACAAGGATATATTGTTGGGCCATGCTCACTGTATTTCGATGCCGTACAATATATATTATGACTACGAAAGATGTGCAACTAATCACCAGCAATAAACTAATGGTGATGATTTTAAATCATTATTAATCGCTGTGCATGTAACAACAAGTCAACAATACGGTTCGATTAATAAACATGCAGAAAAGCCTTTGCATAAAACTACAGGTTGTAATTTCAATAATATAAAAATTTGCAGGTTGTGTAAGCTTATTTTGGCCCTAATTTAGATGTAAACTTTCAATGATTTGTTTTAAATGCTGTATTTATTTTCAGCGGTTTTTTTTGTGCACTTGTCTTGAGATGGCGGTGGAACTCGTTATTTAGAATAGCCACGCCATGCGATGGTTTTATCAATTGTCTAGCAGAGACATATTGCTGCAGTTTTACGAGGTTATAGGTCCTGTATTAATGATGACTGTTGTGATATTCTGTGAAAAAATTGATCCCATGCTGTAAATTGTAAATCAAGTAGTCTTTTGTGTTGGTGTTTGTTGTTAATGGCTTGAAGCTCCTATATTTTGGAGAGTGGAGCGAGGAATGGGGAGTAGTATTTTAAGCAGTAGATCAAGACCTAAGTCGAAATAAATAGCGAATGGTTTACTGAACAAAAGCTGTGTACATTTTAATACACGGAGAGATGTGTGAGAGAGTAAGCGTTGTAGCCAAGGTAAAAAGTATAGAGATGAAAAGTATAGAGATGAAAAGTATAGAGATGAAAAACGTAATGATGAAAAACGTAATGACGAAAAGCGGTTCAAGACGGACAATGAAATCCGAGCTGCACCAACAGAATTAAAAATGACGTAATTTGGGCTTATGAGCAGAGTGTGAAAACCCAAAGCTTAAAGAGCTAAGCAAAGGGAAATTAACAAATAAAGTTTCATTAATTTAGCGACTTTTCAAAATAAATAAATAATCACCGATTATTTTCGAAAGCAAAGTACAAGAGTGTAGAGATAGCAATGCAAAATAATATATTTACCGATACAAGCAAAAGTAGTATCAAAGACAACAATAGCAGTGCAATATAAAAGTAAACAGGGTAAAGAGCAGAAGCGATACCGAAACTATATAAAACTGACACACAAAAAGTCAAGCAAGAAAAGCTCAAGCAAAATAACAGTTTACGTTAGTTTTCAAACAGCGTAGAGAGTAGTAGGCAAATACATAATAATATAAAGGTTAAATTAGATATACGGCGGTACCAGTCAGTTACATTGTAAAAACAGGGGGAAAAACAGAGGAAGAAGAGAAAAAGAAGAGAAAAAAAAACCAAATGGCAAATGTAAATGAATTCAACTGGAATAAGGTGTTGCCTTACTACAGCGATGCCGAGGAAAGGCAGGTTCAAGAGAAGTGGGTTAAAGGGCTGAAAGAATCGCTTTTATCTAGGGATTGGGAAATGTTTACCTCGAGCTTAAAGGAGCTATACGTGTAAGTAATACAAATAAGGTAGAGATATCTGTATAGGATAGCCAAGTACAAGAGTTTGTGGGATTGTAAAAGTGGTTGAGGTAATGGAGGGGAGTTAGAGAAACTAATAAAGAAGCAAATGGTTTTAGGGCAAAGAGTTACTTTGGAGCAGGGGAGAAGGCGGTGATAGCAGAGATAATTTACAGAGTGGCAAGCGAGAACGACTTTGACTCAAAGCTACTCAAGACGGTTTTAGAGTGTTTTAAGTTTTTGACAGGGTAAGTGGAGCTGAAGGAATATATATTTTTTAAAATAGTATACGAGTGTAGCAGGTGTTGAAAATGTAATATATAAAAAAGTGGACTAAAGTGCAAACAAAACCATGAATAGGCCAGAAAGCGGGGTTTCAGAGAGCCAGCTGAGACTTGACTGGGAGGTGTTGACGAGAAGGGCGTTGGATAGTTTTGTTGATGATGGGATAAGCGCAGTTGATCGCGAATCAGGGCAAGTAGATATAAAAGTAGTTGATACCAGTTGAAATATATGAGGGTTAGAGTAAAAATGGGGGAGGGGGGAAGAGAGTTTGCTAAAGCGTGTATGTGGCAGGGACTAAAATAAGACGTTGGTGATTAAAATAGGAATAAGATGGGACTGTTTGTTTTGATATTGGAGGCAGCAAATAGGTAAGGGGTTAAGTAGATAAAGATGGGCTTGTGATGAAGATAGATGGAAAGAAAGGATACATAGATCAAGTAAGAACAAAAACAAAAACAAAAACAATAACAAAAATTCGGGTGTAGGTATTTTGCAAAGGATCAGGCGGAAAGAATGATGGGGTTATTGGTGCCATATTTAAGAATAGAGAACAAAGGGCGAATGGAGACAATCCAGCAGCTGATAACGGTGGTGTTGTCGTGCCAAGACTTTAGTGGCGAAGAAGGGAGTGTTGATGGGAGTGGGGGAGGTAGAAAATGGGTTGAAATGATGTTTGGGATATGGGAAAGAGTGCACAAGAATAAGGATATGAATGGGCTGTTTATGAAGATGATTAGTCGGATGTCAAAAGAAAACAAAGAGAGTAACATAGGGGGGAGGTTTAGTAGCGAGGAGATTAGGACGGTGTTTGGGTATGGAATGAGTATACTTGGAGTTGAGCCAGTGGTTAAGATTGAAAAGAGTCTGGGGGCGGATGCTTCAAGAGTGGCAAGAAACACAAAGGGGACAGTAAACATCCCACAGCAGCCAAGGAGGCTTATAAACATAGTGAGTGGCGATATTTATTGATAGGAGAAAATGGGGGGAAAAAACACGTGATTTCGATATAACTATAACTATAAATATGTAAATGTATGGAATAGGTGGCAGCCAAATCATTTGCAAATTTCATAGTGTACAATATTGAGGAGAGTATTGAAGAGTATATCGGTTTGACGTTGATGGTGAACCAGGCGTTCCATCCACTGAGTGCAGGTGCATGGACGCAGCCACTGACAGCGTTTCTAAACGGAATGAGTCAGGGGTTGATTTACAGAATCAGAAACTCGAGTTGTGAAGGATCAGCAGAGAGAAAGATTGATGAGGTGGTTAGGCGAATGGTGGTGAGCAGCACGGCAAAGCTGGCAATGAAGTCGATGTTTGGCAGGGACAAACTGGTGCGTGCGGTTAGCCATAGCAGTCTTAGGATGCTTGCAGAGGTAGATCCAGACCTGGTGGTTCCAGAGTTTCTAGAAACGGTTTACAGTTCGTTGCAGTCAGAGTCAATGGTAAAGATTGAATATAAATGCGTACATTATATGTAGAGTGATAAATGTGGGTTTGATTGGGTGGAGAGGGAGAAGAATTTGGATGAATAGGAGCGATTTGATTGGTCAAAAAAGCATAAACAAAAACAATGTAAAAAAATAATAATGTAAAAAAATAAAAATAAAAATAGGCAATGAGAGAGTTGACGTGCATAAATGCGCTAGGAAAGATGGTTCCGGTGATGGCAAATTGGGCGATATACGCGAGGGGGGCAAAGCATGTGTTTGGGGTAGGGAATATGGTGGTGGGAGGGATAGAGATCAGCAACACAGAAAAGACATTGGGGATTCTAGAGTACATTAGGGAGATAGCAAGAAATGGAGTAGTGTTTAGGAAAGTTAGGGTGAAGGAGGGGCGGGGGATGGGGGAAGAGTACGTGGAGGACGGATCAGGAGATGTGGAGAGGAGAGTGGAGGCGGACTTGGAAGCAGAGAAATACTTGACGGAAAACAGTTTGCAGGAAATGGAAGGGTTTGTGGAGACGTTTTTCACAAAGGTATTTAATGTACTTATGACTCTGGCAGATGGAGGAGGAGGAGGAGGAGGAGGAGGAGAGGGTAATGGGAAGGCAACACCAGAAGCGGATTTGTACAGAAGCATAGCACATACGTGCAAGGATGTAGTATCGCAGATGGACAGCAGCTACGAGGGTTTGGTGGTTGGAAAGCTGGTGAAGTTGGTTGAGGCGTCTGTGAGTGAGCGGGAACATTTGATGATGGCAGATGTGGTTGGGCGGATCAGTTCAAGTCTGACGGAATCAGGGCTGAGACGAGTGGTGTTGGCGGTGTTTGGCAGGTTGGAACAGGAAATAGGGATGGAAATAGATTTAGATTTAGATTTAGATTTAAATGAGGAAAGAAAAAGAAAAAGAGGTGAAAAGTCGCAGAATTTAGGGGCAAAGATTCTGTGGAATCTGGAGGTTTTGCACACGATTTTCCAGTTTGCAGATGCACGATTTGTGTACAAGTATGGGGACGAGGTAAGGAGGCTGATGGGGAGAGTGTGCAGCGTGAACTATGTGGATGAGGGCGATGTTGAAAATAAGAATGACAGGAAGGTGTTGGAGATGGCAGGACTGGTAGTGGGGACATTGGTAAAGAATCTGTTGTCGGTGCGGGTAAACCCAAACACAAGAAGCGTTTCAGACAGTGAATGGAGCTCTACAGGTAAATATTAATAAATAAATATAAATATAATAATAGATAAATAAAATAATTAAATAAAATAATTAAATAAATAAAATAATAATTGAATAATCACGTAGAGTTCCAGGAAAATCACTACTTGCACTGGGGGAACCAAATTTTGCCAGAGGAAGCCAGGGGGCTAGACTTTTATGTACCTGGAGAGGAGCAGATAAAAGTGGCAAAGGCAGTAAGGCAGGATGTAGTAGAGGTTTCATTTAAGGAGCTACGAAAGTGTGCAGCTAAATGGGTTTCAGACAACAAAGACAGTGGTGATGATAAGAGTCAAAGTAAGAGTAAGAATAAGAACAAGGGTAAATCACCAACAAAAGTGTTTCAGATTTTATCAACAATACACAGTGCAATGAACGGACTGAGTTTGATGGTGGCAGAGGATGGAGAAAAAGAAGAAATAGAGGAAAAAGAAAAAGAAGAGAATAGAATAGAAAAGGTCAAATACAAAACGGGAACAATTTGGACAGACAAAAAAAGCGAACAGTATAAAGAAGGGGTGGCGTTTAGGCAAGAGCTGGGCAGACTGGTGGAGGAAATAATGGAGATGACAATTAGGTACTGGAGTGAGGATGTTGAGCTGGTGGGACTGGTGGTGGAGGTGGGGCAAGACTACATGAGCTACGGGGGAGTGCGGATTGGGCTTCACAATGAGCTGAAGAGCCAGCTTAAAGAATGGCCTGATTATCAGCTCAACATTCCGCACCACAAACTGCCAGCCAAACACGCAGCCACCCGCGCCAACTCGCAGAACGCAGTCAGACTGATGAGACAAACCTCAGCCAAGCCGGTTGGAAAGCTGCACGTCCAGCTGATCAAACTTCTGGTGCGCATTGCCCTGTCGCCTTACCACACTGTCCGCAACTGCTGCAGTGCTGCGTTTGGCCACCTCATAAGACTCAACCCCAAGTCACGTGATGTGTTGATTCTTGAACTGCTCGCCAGTCTGACAGCTCCTGATGTTTCCGACGACACGCTAGAGGCCGGACTGGTTCTGCTGTGCTGCAACCCGATGCTGGCTATTGTCACGCACGAGTGGAAGTTTGTTCCGTTGCTGCTCCACATTCTTGAAAGGGCGTTTCTTTCTACCCAGGTAAATAATAATTAATAATTAATAATGATGTTAATAAAAATAATAATTACTAATAATAATAATAATAATAATAATAATAATAAATAATAAAAATAAAAATAAAAATAGAAATAAAAATAGAAATAAAAAATAAAATGTTTATTAGGTCAAAGTAAAAGACGCACTGTACAGACTATCAATGTATTGTAACCTCAACAGTCCAGCCAGATTATTAGCCGTGTCGGATGAGCTGATGTTGGTAGTCAAGAGTCTGACGTTCCCCTCAATGCAAATAGACCAAGACAGGATAAAAACATTCAGAGCCAGAAACGAAGGAGTAGTTTGGAATTACCAGCTAGAATATAATAAGGCAGTAAGTATGCAGAAAAACAAACAAACAAACGGTATTTGATTCAGATGTGATTTTGTATAAATTTACTAACATTGTTGGTGTTGGGTTGGTGGTAGATTGATTGGTTGTCGGATTGTGTTTTAGACAAAGACAAAAAGTGGAGGCTGGGGGCTTTGGGGCTCAAGTTTATCATCCAGATGGTCAAGCCAGACACCAAAATAACACCAAAGCTGGTGAGAGCGGTGTTCAGGGGACTGGAGTCGGACCTGCTAGTGACAAGAATGCTTTCAGTTGAGCTGTTTTCGGTGGTACTGAACTCGATCAAGAGCCACAGCGTGCATTCAGAGGAAACGCGTGTGTACCAATCACACAGCAGCACCAGTCCAGCAGCCAGTGTGCTAGGAATAACGGGATCGCGACAATCGGCAGATTTTGTTGTTCAGGTAGAAAGAGTTGAGCAAAAGAAAAGTACAGATTCAAATACAGTTTATTACGACGATATTGGATCGTACAGCTTTGTATGGCCTGAAACAGTCAGGGTGGCCAGACCAGTTGACGACGGATCAGCGTTTGCGTTTGAGCAGGTTGACGCGTATAGCCGTGAGCTGATTGGTGTGGTAGTAGAGTACACGGGGAACGCAGATTGGTGGAGGCGGATGGCCAGTGCACAACTAAAGCAGGCACAGGAAGTAGAAGTGTTCAGCTGCGCCCTGGCACGGACATACGAGCTGGTGTTTAGCCTGGCTGGACCCGCAGCGTTTGTGGCCGCACAGTCGACAGTTGAGTGGCTAGTTGCGCAGATGCAGCAGGAGCCGGCAGCAGCCAGAGTGGCAAGCGAGGTGGTTGGAGGGTGGATCAAGAGCGTGCGGTACTGGTCAGACTGCGAGAGTGTAAAGACGTGGACATTTGTTGTGGCCCAGCTGCAGTCCGTCTTCCGCCTCGCCCGCCTCGACCACTTCCAGTTCTGGCAGTCCATGGTTCTCTTCTCCATGAGCAACGCTGACCCAGCCCGGTACTTGCCCTTCATCACCCTCATTGAAAAAGAGGCTGCTCTTGTCATCCGATCTGAACACCCAGACGCTTGTCACAGCCTGAACTCTGCAGACAGAAGCGATGCGCATGGCTTTGTTGTGTTCAGTATTGCTCACACCCTGGTCAGCTGCTTTGGGTGGCGCCTCAATGCTGTTGCAGGTGCCCTTGCGGCCCAGCTGGCTGATGCTGCCCACTTTGCAAACAAGCAGACCCGCGACTCTGCCAGCTCTTTCCTCTACGCCACCGCCAACGCTTCAACCCACTGCACTCAGCTTTCCTTTTCCTGCGCCCTCGCTAACGGGTTTCCTCCCCAGCAGGCCCCCGCCTTTTCCGCCTACATTCACTCTGTTGTTGCCCAGTTCTGCCCCTCAGAGTCTGGCGCCATTGATGTGTCTGACCGCGCCCAAATCCCCAGAGTCCATCCAACCCTCAAGTTTATGCTTGGTGTCCTTCTTGCCTCTGCAAATTCTCCTCACAATCCCGCTCTTGTCCACGTCCTGCCTACCGTCCTTCCCCTCCTCTTTATTATCCAAGATCAGCTCTATGACGCCGACTCTACTTTCCAAGCCGCCTCCATCATCCATGCCTACTTTCGCTCTCTTGTCCCCGTCCAGCCCTCCAACCCCAACTCCAACTCCAACTCCCTGGCCCTACCTGTTTTGCGCTCCCTCATCACCTCATCTTCCATCTCTTCTCGCGCTAAAGCCAACGCCATTATCTACCTCGGCTACTTTTACTACAGAAACTTCTTTGCCCTCTCCAACTCCACAAAGTCTGAAATCTCTTCTCTTGTCGTGTCCTGCTTGAGCCTTGACGACCTCCGTCTTAGACTTGCTGCTTGTGACGCCCTCAAAACCATTGTTTCCTCTCTTCCGTTACCCCAACTTTTGCTTCTCATTTCCAGTTTTTCTGCCCCCTTGTCTAAAAAACTCCCTAAACACCTTGCTAAATCCAGACTAAACTCAAATTCAATTCCAAAGTCTGACTCGCTTCGGGACTCTACCAGCTTTCCCTCACTGCCTGACCACGACAAATCCCTTATTCTCTCCCGCCTCGCCAACGTTCTCGGCCTTTCCTCCATCATCCTGTCCTTCCCCCACTCCATCCCTACTTGGCTGCCTTCTGCCCTGCTCGTCCTTGCTTCCTGCTCATCTGACCCTCCTCTGATTTCTTCAACCGTCTCAAAAGCCTTTACTGACTTTAAACAGGCTCACTCTGACACTTGGCATATCGACAAGCTGCTCTTTTCCCACTCCCAACTCGACGTTTTGAACGATTTTTTGGTTTCTCCTTCCTATTTCGTCTAACTTTTTTTTTTTTTTTTTTTT
>LUVW01000023.1:799370-823159 GCA_001661515.1 Capniomyces stellatus
TTCCTCATATTATTCATCGTATCAATTTTCATATTATTTCTCGTATTATTCCTCGTATTATTCCTCATATTATTCATTGTATTATTCCTCATATCATTTCTCGTATCAATCTTCAAGCTTTTTGCACTACTTTTCATATCACAATCTGAACTGCCTCATACTGTTTTTCTATTTGGCTTGCTCTTTTGCGAACTGGCCTGTCAGTATTTTATTACTAGTATTGGCGTCGGCACCAGTATCAATAGACATCTCATAACTATCCACACCGAAATATCTGGTCCTACTCGATATTTCATTTGGTTTGCTGTGGTTGCAAATAGCATTTGTATATTCATGTTTATTTTTGGCTTGATAGCCTCGATTTGTACACCATTATACCATTATACCATTGCCCCATTGTCTATTGTACCATTGCACCATTGCATGACTAGATGTGATTGATCAGACCCAGTAGTCAAGCCAGGCTAATCTCACCAGTTTAACTTTGTAATAGTCTGGCTTTATGTAAATAACAGCTCCTGAAACTGGTGCTATTATGTGGGATAACAGTTTTTGGCGACTTGCATCACATCACCCTTTTGTTTTCTCTTATTAAAGTTTCTAACCACGATTTCTAATAGCAATAGGGGGGGGTTATTTCCATAGCGAAATAATGTAAAGAAATTTTATCGTATTTGTTTGTTCGTTTACAGGCAGATTGGTTAACTCTGTGTTGTTATTTTATTGGCAAGTTTGGTTGGGTTGGGCATATTCATGCTTAAATGGGCTATTTTTATCTGTTTACTATTCAGGTTATTTTTTTTAAATTCGCCGTTCAGTTTCATTCATGCACATAATTTCAATTTAAAACTTCATTCGAGTTTTTATTGCTTTAATTGTATTGGTATAAATTTAGAGTTAACACTATACTTTGTCAAATTAAAGTAATGCTATAATATCTTAACTTTCCGGATTTTAGCCTTAATGGGTTAAAGCGATTGGGGTAACTGCCTCAGATGACCATTTTTTTTCATTCCTCGTTTCGTCATTGCTCTTGGCCTTATTCTAACTTTGCTGTTATTGTCTGGCTGGTTGTCTCATCACAATTGGCTCTAAAAGGTTCTTGTTACTATACCTGAAGCACTCATCACTTGGTATCTTTTTCTGACACTTTTTATTAATTGATCCATAAGGTTTCCAGTCACTGCAGTATTTTTTTTATCACTCCGCCACACTGGCCAAAGAGTTCACAAGACCTGTAAAGCTCATGCTTGCTCTTGCGCATGTTGCAACCATATTTCTTGCTTCTTAGGTGTATACACACAACTCAGGCCCAATTTCAGTTTCATCTGACTTCACACCGTTGTTTTAACATGCTATTCCGCAGTTATTTGATTATGCAAAAGTATATTTAAAGGCTATCATTTAAGACTACTGCTAGTTGATGTTGCTAATTCTTTATGAAAGATAGACTTTCACTTTTTTTTTGGACGACTCATTTCCCCGTCATTTACGCAGGCTTGAGACGACCGTTTTATATGTTCACAGCCGTTTGTTAGCGTTATAGTTTCAATAAACCACGTAGAGTAGTGATTAGTTATGTTCTAAATCAAGCACTCCCCTTTTAGCTTGAAATATTTATTCATCTCTATTGCTACCCATTTTACTGGTTGACGGAATTTTTTTTAAGGTTGTTTTCTAGAGACTGAATTGTCATTTATTCTGCAAAAGAAACGTGGCTTTTACAGGACATACCACCACTGGATAAACATAAATTAGATCCTAATCTCGATAACTAGATTGTGGTTTGAGGCTGATTGTCACCTGAAATTGCATGTCATTAAACAGTTCTTGATTTGTATAGCTTGACTGAACATGCTTATTTATTTATTTTGAATTTAAAGTTTGTCAGGTAGTGAAATAGGTTTTGTTATAGTCATTTCGGCTATTACTTGTAAACCAATAATGCTCAAATACGTTATTTGTGATCATGGAAAAAGTTATGTATTTTTTTATGGCCGAGTATCATGTGTGTACACAATAAGTAAAGAATAGGATTAGCTAGCACTGGGTGCTATTTATTCCGGTTAATGTGTTGTTAGTTTGCCGGATAGAAAGACAATTTGTATGTGCAAAACGTAAGCGCATAATTAATAAACAGGCTGATATACAATTAATGTTGATCAGGATTTAGAGCAACTAGCTTGCTAATATTCACTTCCAACACAAAGTTGGCCATGGAGGCGTTTTACCATATTTTAAAACTCGTTTTTGTTTGTGATTCTATTGTTGGATTTATTGTGCTCTTAGGCTTTAGCCTACACATATACAAGCGTTGCTGGCGGACTAAACTTGGTGATTTGGGGCTTTAACCCAAAAGATAAAACTAAAAGTGTGAACGGCTAAAAAAATAATAAAAAAATAATAAAAATAAATAAATAAATAAATAAAATAAAAATAAAAATAAAATAAAGCTGAGAATGCCTAATTCAATAATAAAAAAAAAAGCTGAACATCTGTTTCATAAAATCAGCAATTAATGATGAAGTTGTTTTTAACGAATAAAAGTGGGGAATTTGAAACTCAATATTTTTTGCTGTCCTGGAATATAGAGGCAGGAATTGTGCTACTAGTATTGTCTTTATTTCACTTTTAATGTAAAAAATACCGTTTTACTTTGAGTATAATAATTACGGGTTTTTAGTAATAGAAATAAAAGTTTAATAAAAATTTTCTTTGAAATTCTAAATCGTTCGTGCTTTAAATTATAAGTTCGTTAAATCCTACTTAATGCTAAGTTGTAAAATTGCTAGAAACAGGTTGGACATAGGTCGAGTATCAAAAGGAAAAAGAAACTAATACGCAGTAAACCGGGTAGACTACTATTGATAAACATAGCGAGAAAAAATAAACAAGGAGAAAAGTAGGCAAATTGAAAGAATATTAATCAGGAATCAAGAGTGGGAGGATCAAGAATTTGTTTGAGATACCACCGCGGAGTAAGGAAAATTGACATAGAAAAACAGCAACAGTAATACCAGTAAGGTGAATAAATTAAGGCTAGGAAATATAGTAGAGTAAAGGCATGGCATCGTTGTTTGTAACAACAGCACAAACGCTGTTGAATGCAGAGGCAGAAGAGCCGTGTTTAGGACGGGTTTTTGGATCAATGTCAGTTGGGGACGTGTGTAGATACCGATTGAGCATAAAAGTAGAATTAGAAAAAGAGATTGAAACAGAGGTTGAGGTAGGAGGGGAAGAAAGCGATATAAATAGTGATAGACATGGTAGTAGGGAAAGCAGCAATAGCAAGGGGTCTTTGGGGGAGAAAAGGGGAAGGAAGGAGAATAATGTTTGGGCCTTTGAAAAAGTTCCGAAACGAATTGAGCTAACAGTGAGCAATACCTCGCCAATACGAAAGAATTTGTCGTTGCTGAAGCAAGAGGGGCCATACTCGTTGTCAGTGCTGATTAAGCCAGAGTGGGAAAAGGAGACGGAGCTTACAGGAAAGTGGAGAAAGCAGAAGGTTCTTAGTAGACGGATGAGAAGACAGCAGACGGCAACGAGTTCAGAAGAGGTGGAGGATGCGGAAGAGAGAAAGCAGAGCGCCGAGAGCGAAAGAGCGAGGAGGAGAAATAGACAGGAAGGTGGATCGGGTAGGGTTCGGCTGCATGAAAAGCCAGGGTCGTGTATAGGGATACTGTGTGGGCGGTGGTGGAGTACAAATGTTCCGCTGCGTGATCTAGTGAAGCAGGAGGTTAGCGACTGGCGACAAGGGGAGCAGAGCGAGCGGACAAGGGTAGGAGAGGATGGAAAGCTGGAGATAGAGTTTGTATACCAGATAGATGCAGTTAGCGAGGTGATGTTGCCACCGGCAGCGGTAACGTTTGAAATCAAGATAAAGGCGTCGGGGATGGGGCAGGGTAGAAATGGGGCAGATGGGATAGAGCCGCAGGTAAAAGCAAAGATTGAGCTAGTAGACGACACGGCGAGTTTGTTCCAGCTGACGGACCCAACGGTGTTTAACGACGAGGCTGAGCCGGGGGTGCACCTGGTTGTGCTTTCACACGGGCTGCATGGGACAAGAAATGACATGTTGTATATCCACGAGCAGATAAAGAGGCAGGCGATGCGGCGTAGGCAGCAGCTGGGAGCAAACGGCAACAGAAGGGTGGTGATTCTAACACACGACGTTAACCACGGACTAACAACGGATGGGATTGAGTTGGGAGGGAGGAGAATCGCAACAAAGATTCTAGAGTATGTTGAATGGTTTGAAAACGCAGAGTGGAATAGGGATGAAGGGGTGGGCAAGGCAGGCGAGAAGGGGGGTAGGAAGGAGGAGAAGGAGTACTCGCACAGGATTACTTTTATAGGGCATTCGTTGGGAGGGTTGTATAACGCCAGTGCGCTGGGACATCTGAGTGAGGCAACAGACGGTAGATTTTTCAAGGTGTTTACGCCGATTCACTTTATATCGCTAGCAACGCCGTGGCTGGGGATTTTCGAGATGGGAAACGTGGCACAAAAAGCGTGTTCCTGGGGGATACTGGGGCAGTCAGGGCGGGATTTGGTGCTGGGAGATGTGAACGAGGTTGAGCCAAGCGAGTGTTTGCACGAAGGCAAAACAAGAGAAGCACAGACTGCTGATAAAGAACCAGGTTACGGCGACGAGACCAAACTAGATGGCAAGAGCAGGAGTGGGGGTAGGGGGAAAAGGACGAAAAGGGCGAAAAGGATATTCCAGCCAACAGAGACCTACATATACAAAATCAGCGATCCAAAGTCAAGCGTGCATAAAGTGATGCGGCTGTTTGCCAACTGCACGGCGTATGCAAATAGAGAGGGGGACTGGGAGTGCGGGTTCCTGACGTCCAGTATTCTGCTTGACCCAAAACACGTGACAGAAAGCATGAACAGGAAATCAGGAGCCAGTAGCGCAAGAACCAGCAAACATAACAGCCGAGTCAACCTACTCAAGGCAAACAGACACAACGACCAGCAGTTCAGTGCGATGAGTCAGCTGTCCTCCAAAAATGACACGAGTAGCGTGGCTGGAGCTGAAGACAGTACAGCCCCCAGCAGCCAGGACAAAGACAAAGACAAAGATAGAGACATAAATTTGAGTGGCAGGTTGAGTGATGGTAGTTGCAGTGGTGATGGGAACAGTGGCGAGATGCTTTCCCCCACCCTGGCAGACCAAGCAACAGTACACACGGCATCAAACCCATGGCATGTGCAGGTGGCAATGAGCCCAGTCAAAATGGCAACTAGGTTTGCACTGTCAATGTTTGGGTGGATAGACAGGGGCCGAGACCAGCTGGTAAGGCATGAGCACCAGGACAGGAGGAAAGACAGCACCGATTATGTGGACAGTGACTGTAGTACCAGTAGAGTTAGCGAGACTGGGGGGTTCAGGATGGGCGCGCTTATTCGAAACGAGTACAGCGTCGATATATCTAGCGAGAGCGGTATAGACAGCGAGCTGGACGGTGCGTTTGGGGGATTTGGGTTGGGTTCAAGTTTGAGTTTGAATTTGAATTTGGATAGGAATTTGGAGCTGATTGAACGCCAGCACCAGCATCAGGAGTACAGGCTGTGGGCAATCGACTCGGACCCGCAAGTCTCTCCTATTGTACTTGATGTTGTGGTGCCTGATTTGAAAAAGTCTCAGACAAAGTACCTAAAGATGAGACTTGGTCAAGTAGCCTCGGCTCTTGGGAAACAATCTGGATCTTCGTCTTCGCCTTCACCGCCATCATTAGCACCGCCATTGCAACAAACCTCAACAACACTGACTTCTAATACAGACCTAAAAATGCACCCGGAATCTGTTCTGGACTCTGCACTGGTAGACTTGGATTTAGATTTGGATTTGGATTTGGATTTGGATTTGGATTTGGATTTGGATTTGGATTCGGATTCGGATTTGGATTTGGATTCAGAATTTGACTTGGATTTAGATTTAGATCTGGACTTGGAAATAGCCAATGGCATACACGGAATCGCCAACTTGGACGAGTTTGACTTTCCTGGCGGCTTTTCAAAGTACACTTGGAACGACCTGCTGCCTCAAAACGACCAGCCCAAACTCGAGTCCAAACAAGAGGGTTTTGCCAACAACGACCCCACCTCCCAAGCCTCCCAAGTCTCCCAAACTTTGCCCAACCCTAAACTCAAAAACACCAAAGCTACCCCAACAGTTCTCAAACGCTCAAGTTCTGCTTGGGTACAACTGTTGGCAAAAAACTGGCACTCGTTTTTGAACTGGAGAATTGTTGTTGCAAAGTTTGATTACGATGCTCACTTTCAAATCATCGTTAGAAGAGAAGGCAGTAATTTTGTTGGTGTTAAAGTCATTCACCATTTACTCAACAATCACTGTATAGACTAGGGATTTCTTATTACTTTTACTTTACTTTTACATTATTGCTATTTGTGTTTTATCTGCCTTTCTTTCTTTTATTATTATTTTACTCTTTTTGCATCATTTACTTGACTTTTTTTTTTTCTTTTTTCTTTTCTCTTTTTCCGCCTTGTATATTCATAATCAAATTTTACTACACTTCATCTTTACTTTTTTATTTATCTATTTATTTACTTGACCAACACCAAACATGATTCAATCTATATTCAAATACTAATTACAGTTATCAACAACCACCCTCTCCCCACCGCCTATCCTAGCCACCCATCCAACCCATCTATCTCTCTACTATGTTTAGCCCCAACAACCTCCACGCATACAGCAACTCGTCAACCGTCAACATCTCCTCAAATGTTGCAAACATTGCCTTTGACCGGAAATTCTCTTTCTTCCGACCACCCTCCCCCACACTCGTCCCAATCCCACCAACAACACCCTTGCTATCCCCCAACGAGTCGCTATGCTTGCCCAACACCTTCAACGACAGCTTCAGCACATCTCGAATATCCAGTATATCCCCGCTATCGCCACCCCCATCCCCCAAATCCACCTCTTCCCCCAAACTACGCAGCGTCAATTGCGCCCCAAACTTTGTCAGTCTATGCTCTATCGTCCTCACGCTCAACTTGTTCTCCCCCGCGTCAAGCAAGCCCAACCCCGAAACTCCTCCCGTAGTCGCCCCCTCGCCAAACTCTACTCCAAGGCTCTGGTCGCTGTTTGCGTGGGTCGCCCTCGCTTTTGTTTTGGCCTTTCTCGTTCTTGGCTCGTCAAGCGATGTTTTTCCCCTTTTAAACGTGTTGAATACTCGGTATGCCAAGATATCTGGACTCTTCAACTTTACCTCTGCGCTAAAGTGCTTACCACCCTCTGCACCAACACCACCAACCCCACCAACGTCCCTGCTCTCGTTTTTGGTTTTGCTACTATAAACTTTTTCGTTGTAATTTTCATGTCCCCCCTCGTCTCCCTTTTGGAAAACACCCGACATCACATTCCCAGTCAAGTCCCCGCTAAACCTCTTCAACTCCTCCGAGTTTGCCACCCTCTCCTCTCGAAACTCTTTGGTCAAGTCCTCGAGCTCCTCGCTTCCCCACCCCCCTAGCTTCACCACTATAGCACTGATGTTGTCCAACGAGTTCAGCTTCTCTGCCGTTTCTACTATCTTCTTGCTTGCCAGCTGTGGTGTTGAACACCCCTTAACCACATCCACTATCTCCTGGTTTGTCATCACATCCGATACCCCGTCCGTTATCATCACCACGAACGCCCCCTCGCTGCTTGCCAGCGATACGCTTGTTATGTCTGGCTCTGCTATTATCCCAAACTGCTTCACTCTCCAATCTCCAAACGACCTTGTATTCGCTACCGTGTCCATCACCCGCTCCTCCCCAAACGAATCAATCGAAAACATCGCCCCATACTTGTGCAGCCTTTCTCGCTCGCTCCTTATTCCTGTTCTATGAATCATCGATATTCCAACCGCTCTCCCCCCCTCCTCCATGTTGCACAGTATCGCCCTCGAATCGCCACAATTTGCTATCACTAGATTTACATTGCTTTCGCTCGAGTAAAATGGCAGTCCCTCGCTATCAAACATCAGAATCGCTGTTCCCGTTGACCCCTGTTTTTCTCGCCACTCTTCAAGAAATATCAGCAAATCTGTTTTCAAGTACGCCAACACCAACCTCTCCTCCAGCGTCAAAAATGTCGGTAGTATCTTTTCCCTCTCGTACAGCTTCACCATGCTTTCGAGCTCCTTTGGCATGTAGTCCTCCCACTGCCTCCCCATGTGCTTATACCCCTCTATCACTGCCAGCACATCCGATGGCTTTGCTTGCTCAATTTCTTTGTAAAGCTTTTCTGCCAAGAACCTTGAACAATCTTCACCCCCGTGACTATATTAGTTATAAAACAACACAACCAATTAATCTCCCCCCTCATCCTACTAAATATTCTCTAATTCGCCACACTCCCCCCCCCTCCACCATTCAATAACAACATTTCTCAACTTCAAACAAACAACTACACACTTAATCAAAAACCCCCCGCCAAGACTTCCATATCCATTTATATTACTTTATGCGTACATTGCCTTCATAAATAAAGAGTTAAAATAAAAAAATGTAGATTTTATTACCCGTCAAACATACCAAAAAACATCAACTGTGTACTGTTGGTGTTTTTACGCTCGGCAACCATTTCTGGAATCCGCAATGGCCTGACAACAACTCTATCTTGGTTGTCCTTTCTAACCCCTCTAGTCGTAGTAGATCCTATTAGCCCATGAGTCTTTCGTACATCCACCCTAACCGTCCCCTCTTCTGTATAAGCCACGTACATGGGAAAATCTTCATTGACCACCTCCTTCTGTGGACTAGCCTCGTTTAATTCCCTGTTACGGTTTGCCAGCTCCGAGGCCTTTTGCTTTGTACTTGTTTGTGACGGCTCGACTTTGAAATCCACTGCTGATTTCAAATCTTTTGAAGCTGTCGAGTAAACCCTTAATTGCGAATTAATCTCATTTCTATACCCTGTATTCTTGCAACCTTTAATCTCACACCAAGTACCTGGCTTGGCACTTTTCAAATCAAACTTTCTATAATGCCTTGCGCTTGCGCTTGCACTTACTAAGGTCGCCCTATTGATTCTACTCAGAATGTTTTTGCATTTGTCTAATATTTCGCACCTCTTGCCTAGTACTGCATTCATACTAAACTTACTTTTGTCGCACTTTTCTAAATGTTATGTATTATTATATTTCTATATTTCAAGTACCCTGAGAAATTTCTCTGCTTTTTGAATTTATTTTTTACTTTATTACTGGTTACACCTTATTCTTTGGCCTGATAAGTTTATTCCCTCTTTCTTTTATTCTTTCTTCTTTTATTCAACTACTCTGAAAGTGTGTTTGTCTATACTCTAATATCTGTTATAAAACACAAATAGCTATTAAAAAATAAAGATAATAAAGTCGATTCTATCTGCAAAAACTTGCCAAAATGTAAAGAAATTCTTTATTCCGTTTTAGTAATTCCAGGATAATAATATATAAAAAAACATGCGTTTGTATGCTTAAATATCCCTTGGCCTTTATAGTAGTAATACACAGACCACAGACGTCTTAATCTTACCAAAAAGCTAATGTTGAATTATTGCTATCGAATAAACTTTTGGTATTTTTAAAACACCAATTATTCATCTCAGCTCGACTTTTTCTTTGGAATGTCCTTTTTATTTTCAAGTTTGTTGTTTTAAGCTTACATAATCACATAATCCTCCTCCGTTTACTCGGCCTAATTTAATGCTTAAACTAGGCTGTTGTACTTATTGCTGCTTCCCATTTTTATTTAATCCATTAAATCCTCAGTGAATTCCTCAGTTAATTCCTCAGTTAATTCCTCAGTGAAAACCTTCATACCCAAAAGGTCATTTTTCCTTTGCTCTCTCACTTGCCGCTGAATCCTAGCCAACAAAGTATGTCACTCGTTCAATTAAATAGGCTGTATTACCCACGTAAACTTTTGAAAATCCAAATTTGTATTTGAAAAACTAGTCGATAGTTTTGCCCCATCTGTTCACAATCATTTTCAAGCTACTTTATCTACCTTCATTGTAATCTTCTGCAATCGTCAACCTTTCCCCGACCATTTCCAAACCATTTCTTCGACCATTTCCAAACCAATTTCGAACCAATATTTTTTTTATTGAAATAACTTCAAACCAATTTTATCGTTAAAATGTCCGCGATATTCATTCCATTTTATAATTGCTTTCCCCTTTTGTTTTCCTTGATTATTCCCTTTGGTTATTTGTGCTTTTCAAACAACCTCCCACCCCTCACTTTAAACTGCCATACATCACCTTGACACACAAGAATGTTGGTTGTATCAACTTGGGCTATTTTCCCAGCCTTGCCATAATCTATAACAGTGTTTTTGTGCGTCTACTCACTGTATTATCCGACATTTGAATTCCTAAGTTAACTTGTCTACTTTTGCAATGTTAAAGTGATTGGTTTGTTTTAAAATAAAACACCGAAGAATCATCTCTTATCCTGTTTTTTTCAATGTGTTCACAACTAAAAAGCCTACTCAACTGTATCACCCACTGTTTCGTTAATTTTAGCTCAAATCAATCTGTCTGGAGTAAATAAGCCCGGGTTTTGTCATTTAAAACCTGACTTTCCTTTCATCAATCTAATGATCATAAATTGTTCTATTTTTTGAATTACGTAAATTTATCCTAAAACATAGCAAAAACATAAAACACAGCAAAAACATAAAACACAACAAAAACAAAGTAAAACAAAACAAAACAAAATCAAAAGTGCCCATCAACACTAACCTTTAGAAATTTGGATAATTTTTCAAACTAAACGCATACCCACTTTCTGCCTATTTCTCTTAAAATAAGAGGGGAGGAAATATAGCTTTTGTACTGTTTTGCTGCTAAAGTAAATAAATAAATCAATCGGTACAACCAAACAGTCTTCCTAACACAAACCAGGGCATTATGGAAGAACAGTATGTATATATAGTTAATCTAAAACATAACACTGAATCCAAAATGTCGCTATTAAATCCAAAATGTTGCTGCTACTTTACTAGCGAAATAATCAACATACGTATATAAATATTTTTGCAATTGTAGAGAAAACCAAGGTGTACCGGCAATTCCAGGCGAGTTGATTGGTGCATTTGCCACCAAAGTCGGGCAGGCATTTACCAATTTGCAAAAGGTTAAAGCTTTATTCTTTTGTACTCTTATTATTATTGTTATTTTCGGTATAATCAGCTCAAGTCTCGATAGTAAACCTGAATGACTAAATATGGGTTTTATGGCAATCAAGAAACCCATGAAATATCGAGTTCGATATTAAAACAAATTACATGTTTTACTAGGCCATGCAACAAAACGAAAGAAGAACAGCGGAAATGGTAGAGATAATGAATTCAATGATGGAAAAAACAACTAAACAAGGAATATCGATATGTAAGACTGGAGGGGAAGCTACTTGTGATATTGAAAGTTGTTTTTTTTTGGCCAAAAAATGCTAGTAATCCGAACTTAAATTCAATGGTTGCTTAAAAATTGTATAATTTAGCGCTGTTGGTTGATGGTGCTGCTCAGAGAGTGTCAGACGATTGTGTAAATACCAACGAAATACTTTTAAAAATCAGAATTATAATTCGAAATGATAACGAATTTCCCATCAAGAACATGGCGCTGTATTTTGATTTCAAGTCAGATAAAGATAATGCTCCAAGTATTGCTAGGCTTCCAGAAAATGATGCTGTGGGATTAGCGGGAGATGGATTTGCTGTTTTTTGGAAAAGTAGCGATCTAGGCAAAGATCCTGGGGCGATTATAATAAACAGTCAAGCGTTTACTATTGATTCTAAACAATCCGTTGAAAGCATCTTGAATCTATCCATAGCTAAAAGGGAGCAGGTGGGTTTGAGATTCTAATCAATTACCACTATTGTGCAATGGACCATGGCTATAAAATTTCAATACTGGCTGGATTTATTTGTTTTGGTGTACAACTAATTGAACCATGCAATTAATTTATTTGTCCTGCTCATATTCTTTTTAATGCTTTTAATTTTAGATTCGTGGGAACTTGGAGCTAAGATTTGCAAGCCCTGGTAGCGATAAAGAGCTTGTGATATCAAACAAATTCTTTTTATACCTAATATACCAATATCAACGAAGACACTACTCGTCAGAGAGCGAGTTTACAAAGTCTCACAGCTGGAAAGACACTGCAGACCTACCTAGATTTGTAGTAAATCTTGGCGGTTTAAGGAATATGTTTTCTATCCCCCCTGCAAGTGGGATAACGCTAAACTCGATCTTTTCGTTTGAACCAGCACAAGATAAACTGCACTCTTTATACTTTCGAGTGGATAATATGGTTGACCGGGATAATGCTGAGTGCGCATGGGTAGCATTTGACACTGAAGCTGAAACAAGCGATGCTACAGCCTTAGCTTTGACACTGGTCAAGGAAATGGCAAACATGAAAACACCAAGCAGATAGTCTCAATGCGTTTGATAATTTTGATTTGAACGCCTAAATTGTTCCCATTTATTTTTTGGTCACCAGATCATCTTATGCATCAGACTGTGACCAAATACATCAAAGCTTATAAATAGTCGGTGGTTCGACCAGAAACGTCGATTTGTGACTTGGGTTTGCACACTAATCAACTGTAAAATTAATTTAAATAGCCCTTACTTTATTTATCAAGTTGACTCACAATATATCTGTATATAATCTTATCACACCATCATTAAGGAAACCGCTGGGTTTTTGGTATTATCAACGCCCAACTTGCTTACTATTCAAGTAGTAACAACTATTCGATTAGAGCAACTCGACAGAATATACCATTCTGCTGCGGCAAAGGGCAGTGTTCGCGAAATGAAGAAACTGGGTAAAACCAATTCGCGTTTAAAATAGAAGATACAATCGGTACAAAAGGAAAAGTAGCCTCGCATAAACATACACATACATACACGCATTCACGCACACACACATACATACACGCATTCACGCACACACATATACATACACACATATACATACACACACGCACACATACATGTATCAGCCTGCTTGCCTGGTAATTTCAACTGTACATGGTCACATTATTATTTATTTATAAATTAGCCAATAGTTTTGCGAATAGAGAAGCAACCATCAGCATTTAGCCTGTTTCCATAGCTTCTCCAATTTTCCAATGATCCAGTTTGTGTTGACATGATTGTCAATCATGGGGAGTTGGTTTATTTACAAATAACTGAAAGTCGACTTATAAAACTCCTTTCCCTTTACACTACCAATTCAAATGTACATTGCACTTTGCATCAAAGCATCAAAGGTACTGGTGCCAAAAGTGAAATCGACTGTAGTAAAAGAACAAAGGTGGAAATAAGCTGAACTAAACACCAAGTTAATTAAATTTCAATAATAATAAAATAAAAATATAACAAGCTAATCGCTTTTAAAGAATGGTTGTTTTTTATTTGGCGGCAAGTTCAGCATTGGGGAGGAGAGGGCGAATTTAATTGCATTTAACAACAATGATATAAATAGATATGGCGAATGGAAAGTCGAGTAAACAAAACGTTAGCCTTTAATTAGGCGGCTTTGTAAATAACAGCAGCAACAGCTCAGTTCAATACAAACTACTGGACAAGGTGCATTTTTTTGATTATTCAAATAGCGCAGGTTTAGATAAAGGGAAACAAAAATAGTTGAAAGCAGACTAGCAAATCACAAACCATTAATGCAGGCTAAGAATTTCAATTAGTCTAAAAAGTTTTTTTTTTACATTGAAGAATTTTTTTTTTTTAAAAAAAAAAATCAATGAAAAACCTACAACTCAATAACAACGAATTGTATCTGGAAACTCGACTAAATACGAGGGACCAGAACAAAAACCCCTTAAAGATTAGAACAAAGCTGAGAGTGATGTAGAAATAAGATAATTTTTTTTTATAGCCAGTGTTGTTGAGGAATGTGCCAGCCTTAACGTTTGCATTTTATTTTGTCAAGAATAAATGAAGTAAGAGAATATGGTATTTATGTCAACAATAACATATCGATACGTCGAGGTGTGTAGCAAGCATACACTTTCCACCCATGCACTTACTCGCACCTACCCCCTACCCCCCCACTCGGCAAATGGCGAGTTTTTGATTTCAGGATTAGATTAAATCAAACAAAGTATACGGGTGATTGAGGAGCACTGTGCAAGTGAACCAAGTTTACTAGGCAGTAATAATTTGTTTGAATAAATTGATTTGGGCACTCAAGCTGGTAGGGAGGTACTGAGCAGCTAAGGAAACGTCTGGGGACAATTGAAACGATGTACTATGATGCATTGTTTGAATGTAGACGCAAAGCAAAAGACGAAGCAAAAGACAGCAAAAGAAAACAAAAGGCAACAAAAGAAAAAAAATCCTGAACTCTACTTGAGCATACATAAATATGGCAAGGAGAGTATGGGAAAGCATCTTCAAGTCAGTAGCTGATTAGGCTAAAAAAAAAAAACATAAAAAAACTACATCTTTGGCCACACGATTATTTGCAAGAGTGGGTAGGAAAACGCTGTGTTTATTTGTTGTTGGACTAGTTGATAATCCAGTGATTTACCACTTTAATGTAAACAAAATCCGAATCAGAAGAGCACTTTATTTCAGGTTATTTTTTTTTTTAAAACTATGATAATACTCGAGATTTCCTCGACTTTTGACCAAGCCAAGGCTAATGTAACTCTTGTTTAGTTTAAATCTCAAAAACTTTGCAGCTTTTTCTGCCATTAATAATAATAATAATAATAAAAAACACTAAAAGAAATGATTAACTGATTAGGCCCTTTATTTGCCAGAGTGAAGAAGCATTAATTATTTTTTTTTCTTCATTGGAAATAAAACAAAGTTGAAGGTCCAACTAATCAATAACAAACAAATGCTAACATACAAATCAGTTTAGTTGGAACAAAACATAATTAAAATAGCAAAAATAGCTAGGAAATAGTGGAATTTCAAAAAGCCCAAGTCTGACATTATTAAGATAGTGATTGTAGAAGGAAAAAAAAACGACAGAAAAGAAAGGAAAAGAATAGAAAGAAAAAAAAATAGTAATAAGAAAAGAAGTGTTCTGAAAAACAATACCTCAGAATTCTATAGCCAGGCAGTATTATTTTCAAACCCGGTGAATCTACTTTTTATAAATCACAACTTACAACTTTTTACAAAAGCAAGAATAAGAAATAGTTTTTATTTTTACTTGTTAAACATTTAAATAGGATATTAAAGAAAAAGTGAGGGTACAAGGATAAAGTTAGTAGTAACTTGAAAATAGTTGGTTTGAACGAGAATTGACATACAAATAGTGGTATTATTATTGATATTGCAAAAGATAAAGGAAAATACAGAAACTTACTGCTCGAAGGCATAAAAATATAGATAGATATACGCTCTCAAAAGAACAGCCGACGCTACACCAGATACAATAAAAGATGGATCAAAGAATTCCTGAACACAGAAGAAATGCATACAAAAGCAAGGGGGCTTTTATGCAAGATGAATTGCGCCGTAGACGTGAGGAGCAATCAGTTGAATTGCGTAGACAAAAGAGAGATGAAAATCTCGCAAAGAAAAGAAACTTCAATTCGGGAATCCAGTTGTCAGACAGTGAGGATGAATCAACACCAGGAATTGGAGTAAGTCCAGTAAAACATGAGAAAAATATGGATGGTGTATATGTGTGTGTGGTATAGAATGTGAAGAAGAAAACACAGACGGTGTGATTCTTCAAAACCGAACACTAGGACATTTAAATAAATATAAAAGTATAAAAGTACAAACGTAAAGTAAATAAAAGTAAAAATAGATACAGATTAAAGGTGATTTAAATGTAATGATATGATACGAAAATAGATTAATTTTGATTTGGAAGAAATGAAGCTGGGATTGTACTCAGAATCAACCGATGAGCAACTTTCAGCAGTTACAAGATTCCGAAAGTTGTTGTCTAAAGAGAAGAACCCACCGATCGAAAAGGTCATTGAATGTGGAGTAGTTCCGCGATTTGTTGAGCTTTTAAGATCGCCACATTCAGTTATACAGTTCGAGTCGAGTTGGGCACTTACAAATATAGCATCAGGCTCGTCCTTACAAACACAGGTAGTTATTGAGGCAAAAGCGGTGCCATTGTTTGTAGAGCTACTAAGAAACGAAAACCTTGATGTTCGTGAACAAGCAGTTTGGGCCCTTGGAAACATAGCTGGAGACAGCCCACAGTGCCGAGACTACGTTCTGTCTGAAGGTGCACTTGAACCACTTTTGGCACTGCTAAACGAAAACCACAAACTGTCAATGCTACGTAATGCCACTTGGTCACTTTCAAACTTTTGCCGTGGAAAGAATCCACAACCAAACTGGGAAATGGTAACTAAATAATTATAGTGATATAGTGATATAGTGATATAGTGATATAGTGATATAGTGATATAGTGATATAGTGATATAGTGATATATTACAAAATTTGATGTAAAATAATAAATAGATTTCACCAGCATTGCCAGTATTAGCTAAGCTTATTTACTCTGTTGATGAAGAGATTCTTACGGATGCATGTTGGGCAATTTCATACCTTTCAGACGGACCAAATGAAAAAATTGGGATGGTGATTGGTGCTGGGGTTTGTCCAAGATTAGTTGAACTCTTGTCGTAAGTATACAATACAATATAATATAACTCGATATAACATAATAAATCACAATATAATATAATAAAATACAATATAATAAATCACAATATAACTCCATATAATATAATAAATCACAATATAATAAATCACAATATAATAAATCACAATACAATACAATACAATATAACTCAATATAATATAATAAATCACAATATAATAAATCACAATATAATATAATATAATAAAATGTTTAAATTATATTTCCGTCTAGTCATCAACTTACTTCGGTTCAAACACCAGCTTTGAGATCGGTTGGAAATATAGTAACTGGGGACGACGAACAAACACAAGTGGTGATCAATTGCGGGGTTCTTCCAGCTTTACTGAGCCTTTTGCCATCACCAAAAGAGGGAATCCGCAAGGAGGCTTGCTGGACAATATCCAACATTACAGCGGGAGTTCCAGCCCAAATCCAGGCAGTTATTGAGGCAAATATTATTCCGCCACTGCTCGAAGTTCTTCAAAACGGCGATTTTAAGAGCAAGAAGGAGGCTTGTTGGGCTATTTCCAACGCCACCTCAGGCGGTCTAAATCAACCAGACCAGGTTCGCTACCTCGTCAGCCAAGGCTGCATCAAACCTCTCTGCGACCTGTTGACCTGCATGGACAACAAAATCATCCAGGTTGCTCTTGACGGTTTGGAAAACATCCTTAGAGTTGGAGATATTGACAAGGCCCAAAGAAACGACGAACTCAATCAATACGCCCTCTTCATTGAGGAAGCTGGTGGAATGGAAAAAATTCACAACCTCCAAATGCACGATAATGTTGAAATCTACAAAAAGTCCTACCACATCATCGACAAGTACTTTGGCGATGATAACGACGAGGATGCTGCTATTGGCGCCCCTACAATCGACGCTGAAACTGGCGAGTTTACCTTCCAAAACAATGTTGCTGCTCCTCAAGGTGGCTTCAACTTTGGCGAAAACTAATCCTTTTCTCTCTCTCTCTCTTTCTCTCTCTCTCTCTCTCTTTCTCCTCCTTTTTTTTTCTATCATTTACACTTCCTTTCCCAACCACCTCTTTAGTCCTTTATCAACAAAGATTCCTCCCCCTTTTTTTCCCTCTTTTTTTCATTTATTCACTAAACTAATTTTTATAATCTTTTTCTGTTTTTTTTCTTTACTAAACTGATACTCTCTTTCTTCCTAAGCGTAGCTTTACCTACACTTTCCCTCTTTTACCAATGTCTTTTTTTTTCTTTCTTTCTATATTGCTTTACTTTACTTTGGTTTTGCTTAGTTCAATTTGAATCCATTTAAATATCCCTCCCAACACAATCTCTGTCTACACTTAACTCTCAATCTCTCGCAATTTATTACAACTAACTTTATTTCATTATTTTAAATTACACATTATGCTGCCATCCAAGTTTTTCTCTTTATATTTAAATATATATATATATATATCACAGTAAAAATAAGAATAGTACCACAAACTAAATCCTATCCTAATACACTCGAAAGCCTTCCTCTTGCACGTCCCTTAATCCTTTTTATTATTATTATTATCTCGCCACTGTCAAAGCCTCCCATCTAGCCATCGTCTCAACCCCTGACTGCAACAACCAGCTGAATAGCGCTGGCGGCACACCCTGTTCTTTTGGCTTGCTTGTACTATTGACGTGTCCTGCGTTGCCCGAGTGTGAATTCAATGTTGATGTTGATGTTGACGTTGACAACGACCTTGCTTCCAACATCACATTGCCTCCCATATTGTTGCTGCTACCACCACTGCTACTATTGCTTTGATTACTTGAAGTGTTACTGGTTTCTCTACTAATATTGCTGCTACTAACACCAACTCTGTTTAGCCCCATCATATGACTTTGTATATGACGAACTGTTTGCATCCCTCTTGTCCTCTGATGAAGCAGCCCATTTCCGTCCACAGCCACTGGTTCTCTGCCACCACTGATACTACCAATAACGCTATCACCCCCATCCGCAGTTGCGCCAAGTGGTTGTAGAACCGCGTATCTTTCTCTATACTCCAATCTTGCTCTTTCCAAACCACCATCTCCCATTCTATCTCTCTCATCTCTATATACATCCTCACCTCCACCCCCACCCTCAACCTCCAATCTTGTTACGACTGCAGATCTGGTTGCCTCTTCTTCATTCCTATCTCCACTTCTATTTTCTCCGGTTTCCTCCCCAACACCCCCAACAACTGTCCCACCGCTTCCAACACTCCTCAGTTCTGGTCTTTCTCCTTCAACTCTTCTTCTACCTGAATTGCTTCTCCTGCTTGTCCCAGTGTATCTGCTATTTGCCTCCGCTATTCTTCTCTCTATCAAGTTCCTGGCTGATGTATATCCACTAACACTGTTTGCTACCGCCGCTAAAGTCTCTCGACTCACCACACCTCTTCTTCGCAAGTTGAATCCTCCGCTTCTACTTCTACCGCTGCTATTGGCTGTAATATTTCCACCACCCAAGTCTGAACCTTCCGCTACCCGAATTACTGGCTCCTGTACCTCATCCACATGCATCCCCTCAGCATTACCTTCTTGGCGAGAGGCGCTTCCAGTTTCGCTTGTTAGCCCCACTTCAACCATACTCCTTGACTCTTGGTAATCATCTTGCGTATTAACATACTCAGGTATAGCTTGACCACCACTTCTGCTTTGTAACCTCTCGTTTTCATAGACAACATTTAACGAAGGAAGCGAGTTCACGTTCCTAGGCCCCCACCTTACATTTCTATACTCTTGGTCTCTGATCATTGCCAGTGTACGCGTTGCCTCCACTCTTGCCTCCCTGCTAGATCGGGGATTAGCCAGTACCCTTTCTGCTAACCCTCTTTGCGCCGCATTTGCTTCCACCAACAGCATCCTTCTATTTCTCATTGCCTGTTGTCGCTGTTGCTGTAAGTGCATCTGCATCTGTATTTGTATTTGTCTGTGCTGCTGTATTTGAATATGCTGCTCTCTTGTAAACTGTCCTTGCTGTCCTTGCTGCTCTTGCTGCCCTGATACTACACTTACGTTCCTCAACCTCAACGCATTTCTTTGAACCATATCCTCGTGTGTTCTGCTTGAAACTGGTACCCGCTCAAATGGCTGAACCTCTGCTTGGTCAACCGCCTCAATCTCCATTGATTCCAATACAACTGACTCGCCTCCTTGGCTCCTTGGCCGTACAAGTCTATGTGCCATCCCTTCATTGTTCTCTAGCTCCGTTATCCATGCCGGTCTAATCACGCCCTCCATTCTTAAAGACCCCATATCTAATGCGCCTTCTTCTGTTCCCTCTCCTCCTTGGCTGTTCTGAAACCCGGCATTATTAGCCTGCCTTTGTATCGACTGTCTTATTCTCAAAACCTCCCTAGTCATGTTAACGTTGTCTTCGCCTCGATACTCTACTACTGGACTTGAGTCTCTCAGCACTGGGAACTGCTGTAATCGATTTCTTTCAGAGTTTGGCTGTACCGCCATCCCTCGCCCACTACTGCCCTCCACAAACGCCTGGCGATTTACTATCCCTTCTTCGTTTCTCAGTACCCGCTGACCCTGAACACTTTGCTCAGAATGACCTACTACTCCTGGCTGCGCTGGCCTATTCGCTATCACTGAAGACATCGACGGCAGCGACAAATCCTCCCAGCCTACCGGAACTCCATAATGGTTTGACCTTTGGCTTGCATTGACGTTCTCTTGGTAAAATGTCCACAGATGCTGATACCCTCTTTGTTTGATGCGCAATCTTTGCGCCAAACATCTAAAACATGGCCTATGGATATAATACCCTACAATGTTCCCACTACACAATCACAAAATATTTTACTCTCCTAGAACAGTAAAACCCCTATCCACTTGCTCTCCCATACAAATATTGTACAAGAAAAAAAAGTGTAAATGAAGACTTACCATCCCAAACAGCCTACATCTTGAACATGACAATCACAAGGCCCTGCTGGCGCTAGATCGAATCTACGGGCATGATGTGTGAGCACTCGACAACTTGAACACGATGTATCTGAAACAAGATCTACCAATGAATCAGGGACTGTTGGATAAACAACATCGCAGCTCAGGGGGGGTAGGTCGGTTGAAAAACACCTAATCGCTGGTCTCGCCATCACTACAGCCTTGGGTTTTAGAAGTACAGGTTGATATTTATAATTAGTATGCTATAACTCATCTTAAACCAATAGAAAATATTGTGTTGTTAATAGATATCACACTAACCTCCATTCCTCGTGAGCTCCATAAAACTTCGCAATGCTTACAACGCAGCTCCCAGACTGCTTGAAATGCCTCGCCGTTTTGGTTATACGTACTGTCATTGCCACTTGAGTGCATTTTATTTTATTTTGAGGGTACTGCTATGAGAATATTACCTTTATATAATTTACAGTGTCAAGTATATCTTGACTACAAGTGTTACTTTCTTGTTATATCACACTGTTATACACTTGCTTTGTTTTTCTTACTGACAAACTGCTGTTTCACAATACACTCTATCGTATTTTTATTATAATACCGCTAGTTAACAGTTGCCCAGCATATACCAAAAGCTAAGACGTATACCAGATGGTGCTAGCTATATTTATCCGCGTCACTGATTTTTATACTCAATATAGACCTTTTGG
The DNA here is from genome assembly GCA_001661515.1 of Capniomyces stellatus. Lineage (NCBI taxonomy): Eukaryota > Fungi > Kickxellomycota > Harpellomycetes > Harpellales > Legeriomycetaceae > Capniomyces > Capniomyces stellatus. The sequence goes on from LUVW01000023.1 coordinate 820,662, forward strand.
ATGCGAAAAAAAAAGATAACGCCTTGTATACCACGCCAATTACTCGAAAAATACAGTTTCAAAAAAATAATAGAGTAATATTTCAAAAACTAAACGCTTTTAAAAATAAAATAATATTCAACAAAACTCGACTAAAAAGAGATAACTCGCTTGCTTTATAAAAAAAAAGTAAATTTACAGTTCAAACCTAAGTATATAAGCCAAGTATGAACAATTGCTGTAATAAATGAAGATTGTCTGACATCTAAATAAACTTTAGCACTTGCAATAAAATAAAAAAGCAAACTAGCAGTATTGACTGGGCATGAGAGTATAAAACGACTAGCCTATAAAGACACTAAAAGCTACTAACACTTGATATTTTAGACTGCAACTTTATTGAATTTTAACTCCAACTCTGGTATCGAAGAATTGATAATCAACTCCATAAATACGTTCAAAATCAATTGTTCTTTTTATTTACTGTTAATAGTACAGCCAAGGTCTATTTCAAACGCTGTTTATGCTACCATTGGCAAAGTCATTCCTATTTTCAAGCTTTAAATCTGCATACCTGTGAAAAAAAACCCTAATTTTAGCATTAAACCGAGTGTTGAGGCTATAGTAGTCACGCTGGCTATGGCTTTTATTTATGAACCATGTTAGTAATGTTCTAATTCTGGCTCAAATTCTTTGAATTATAATTACCACAAACCTCCACATTTGGCAGGAAATTTTCGCTAAAAAGTATGTATTTGCATATTTAGTTATTGGACTCAACAGACCCAAGCTCCTACTTAGGGCAAGCTTTAGCGATGGCAACAGCAGAATTGAGTTATTAGTACTCAAAAGAATAAAGCATACTTAATCTAAATCGAACTTGGTGTAAACGATACCCGCTGCTATGCAGTGGGCGTTGTTTTGTGCATTTATAAAATGTCTTGCAGCCGTTGAATTTAAAACATATTTTTTGACTATTACGACCTAAAAGTACATGCCTCATACCTTTAAATGCACTATTGTTCATTTTTTCTAGAAAAAATGAACAATGGATCAAAATGAAAATGTAAATTTAAATAATTGTCGAGCATTGATAAATGCCAACAAGTTCCAAAAATAATCTCATTTTTTGTGATAAAAATCACTTTACATTCCTGCTAGGTTAGCTTCATTGTGTTGATAGTATTGCTATTTTTTCAAAAATAAAATAAAATAAAAACAGTAAAGACATAAAACAACAAAATAAAAAAGATGCAATAAAAACACGAAACAATTGCGTAGATACTAATGTAGCAATCATTGGGTAATTATAAAGTTCATGAATGCTCTTGTATTTATTTATCTAATGTCACTCATTATTTAATTACTCAAAAACATACTGATGAAATGCTCTGAAGAAAGGTAGCAAAGAAAAACGCTTTGTTAACTGAATTGCTCTTGCAGACTAAAAGCTGGATGAGTTGCAAACACTTTATAAGTGTGGGTGACTTAATTTTAGCTTAATGATTTTAAAGAAAAACAATTAAGTCATGACAACGGCTTACAGATGCGAGGCTAAAAAGAAATCACCGAAACAAAATAACAAGAAACTCAAAAACTGTAACAAAGTACAATATACTTTGAAAATGTCAGATAGATGGAGCTAGATGGTTTGGTAGAGAGTGTTAGTAATCCATTGACAGTTCCATTTAAATCCAGCCAATCTGAACATAAATCTTATTTACAAACCCGTATCAAAGATTAGGGAATGATAAAAGAAACTATAAATAGGTACATTTATTGAATATTATAAAAGGGCAAAATGTAATAACACACTATTGCTATTAGAAATCGTGGTTGGAAACTTTAATAAGAGAAAACAAAAGGGTGATGTGATGCAAGTCGCCAAAAACTGTTATCCCACATAATAGCACCAGTTTCAGGAGCTGTTATTTACATAAAGCCAGACTATTACAAAGTTAAACTGGTGAGATTAGCCTGGCTTGACTACTGGGTCTGATCAATCACATCTAGTCATGCAATGGTGCAATGGTACAATAGACAATGGGGCAATGGTATAATGGTATAATGGTGTACAAATCGAGGCTATCAAGCCAAAAATAAACATGAATATACAAATGCTATTTGCAACCACAGCAAACCAAATGAAATATCGAGTAGGACCAGATATTTCGGTGTGGATAGTTATGAGATGTCTATTGATACTGGTGCCGACGCCAATACTAGTAATAAAATACTGACAGGCCAGTTCGCAAAAGAGCAAGCCAAATAGAAAAACAGTATGAGGCAGTTCAGATTGTGATATGAAAAGTAGTGCAAAAAGCTTGAAGATTGATACGAGAAATGATATGAGGAATAATACAATGAATAATATGAGGAATAATACGAGGAATAATACGAGAAATAATATGAAAATTGATACGATGAATAATATGAGGAATAATACAGAAATAATATGAAATACCAAAGCAAATGAGAATAGTACAGGTCTGAAAGCGGAACCAAGAGGTGATGATGTG
>LUVW01000024.1:0-110754 GCA_001661515.1 Capniomyces stellatus
AAAAAAAAAAAAAAAAAAAAAAAAGATTATTAGAACCAAAAGCAGACATTTAGCATTGGGTTGGTCAAGTAGCAACCGAGAATGTAAAAGTAAAACACAAGACAATCGGTAATCCAAACTTACCTGTTCCTCTAATAACCAAAGTTGGGTATATCTTGAGGCCGTCGGCTCTGAACGCTGGGTTTTCAAAAAATTCCTATTAAAAATACAGATAAGCATGTTTTAAATTAACAACAACAAAACGCCATACAGACCAGCATTTTATAGCCGGCAATGAAAAGGCATTTATAGAAAACTTATCAAAGCAAACGTATCAACACTTACCATAAACTGTTCAATATCTCTTTCCATTCCAACATTAGGCAAATCAGGCATCATATGTGCAACAACTTTATAACCAGCGTCTTTAGCCAGATGGAAGGACTCGCAAACCGCTCTAACCGTATGCCCTCTAACAACACCAACAATAATAAAAACATCAGCATCGTTGCACATTAAAGAAAGGCGTATTCAAAAGTAGAAACTCCAAGGCCCAATCAGATATCAATAAAATAAAACAAGCGTAGGCCAAGTACCTGTTAGTATCACGTGCTACATCCTCATAAACACTCTGTACACCAACTTCAAGACGAGTACACCCATAAGACAACATCTGACTATTTTCAACACATAAATTGATTCTGGTTAGTTGGCGGTAAACATTGTACAGTGCTAAAAACCACTGAGCTCAGCCTGACTGCAGCAAAAGTGTTACCTTAAATGCGGCTTCAAACAATAGTCAGGACGCGTTTCAATGGTGATTCCAATGCATTTAGTCTCGCTTTGTTCAGACATCCTGACTGCTTCATCAATGCTGTTACTTCTATGTCCCGATAGCGAATCATGCAAGTTTTGCACAAACCATTCTCTGTAGCTTTCGGGCAAAGACATGAATGTTCCTCCCATAATAATAAACTCGACCTATTAGCCAATAACAGATCAATCAGTTGAATAAAAGTGCAAATAATAGTATAATTAGCGACAAATCCAATGACAAATTCAGTGACTGAAAACATTCAGATTTAAATTTCAATAAAAAAAAAAAAAGGAAACATTCAAATCTAGGCTTTACTTTTAATTACCTTGTCTATAGTGTGGCCTAAACTTTGGAGCTGCTCCACACGTCCTCGAGACTGGTCAAAGGGGTCGTACCTAGCTCTGATGGCACGCATACTCGTAGGCTCATATCCCGTATAACTCTGGGTAGAGTACTCAAAATCTGAATCAGGACCTCCTGGACAATATCTATTCAAGCCCCCAAATCCAAACTATTTTTAAAAAGTGCGCTTGGTCTTGCTATCCATTTATATATCCATATTCTATAACATACATCTTTGATTTTTAAAGAAAAATGTCTAGCTGAACACTTACACACAAATATTCCCTGTCATTGCAATGTGTGGACATCTATGTGGCTTGCACATTACTGCAACTACAGCAATCTATTTTTGTAGCAAAAAATTACACTTAAAGCCAACTCCTTCGGGTTTCACACTTTTTTTAATCCTACCGCTTGCTTTTACAATCTCACCCATAGCTCTGGTGTGTGTACATACAGGAATAGACGGATATGTATATATGTGCACATATATATTTTTATGCAGAAACTTACCCCGGACGCTGTCCTAATTGGCTTTGCCTTCAACTTTGGCAAAAGAAACTTTTTATACTGTTCAGGAATGGCAGCAATGATATCAACAAGCTTTGGCTGCGAAGACAGCTTATTCGCTCTGGAATATTTTGCCTTTAGTGCATTCAGATTTGCATTTTTGCCCTTTTCATGTGATTGGATAAGTTCAGACACAATCTCGGCGCATGTCTTTACCAGCTTTTCCGCTGAACTTGGTCCTATTGTTTGTGTTTAATCAAAATAAGAAAAGTAATAATAATAATAAGAACTTGATAGAAAATAAACCTAGAATAATCCTGATCCATCAAGAGCAATCTCACGTTTAAAGCAGCAATATGAATATTAACATGTTTATATCACATGTAAAAGCAGATAAATCCAATTATGTTGGCTTTGATCAAATCTTCAGCTGCCGAATGTCCTAACTGTTTGATTTATGCCTAAAAAGTAAAAGTCGGATTCTAACCTTTTTGCTTTCTAACCATTTTGATTCAACCTGTTTTTGAATTGAGGGTTAAAGTGTTTTGATATTAATATTACTTCTGTTTCTCGATATGTTATTTTACTTGACGTATTTTGACTTGATTATCCTTGGATTACAAATTCTTTCGGTTAAACTGTCGTTGCTTGTTGCTTAGCAATCGTAGATATTTACTTTTATCTCGTTGCTTTACTGTTGGATAATAAAAGTGTATTAGCAAGAACGTTAGAAGACTCTGGAATTATACAAGCTTTCTTTTTTCTTTTTTTCTTTTTTTTTCTTGCTATTTCGTGATATTTTTTTGATTATTTTTAGTAGGAATTTTTCAAAGTTGATGAAATTCATTGCAAAATTCATTGCAAAATTAATTTTATTGAAAGGAAAAAAAAAATCAAGTAAATCGGCGTTATACCAATGCAAAATATTTACCTAAATTTACAAGGCCATGTCAATTTCAAAAAAATTTATCGAGAGCTGTGGTGTAGTGGTTATCACGTCTGCCTCACACGCAGTAGGTCTTGGGTTCGATCCCCAACAGCTCTAAGTTTTTTTATATTTTTTTGCATTACAGATATTTTTTTGAGTAAGTAATGTTTTGCATTTTATTTGAAAAAACTAAATTAGCATCAGGACAAACCGGAATAATAATGTCAACTTTTATTCTGTTTTATTGATAATAAAGTTATAAAATGTGGGCAATGTAGAAAATGAACTTGGCTAAAACCAAATCAAAAAGTAGAATAATAAAATGTGTCATTTACAAAGAAAAGTGAGTAGTAGTGGAAAGTAATTAAAGTTGTGTTGTGCCAGTAGAAGAGTTAAAGCGAAACCTTGGTACCAAATAATTTAGCATAACAGTGATTGCAGTAAATCTCGCCTTCCCTGTCTGCCATATTTGACGAGCTAATGGACTTTTTGCAATTTGCACAAGATACACATCGTTTGTGGTACTTTCTACCTGCTGCTATCGACTATCAATATCAATGCGTTTTATGTTTGACATCGTTAGTAGAGCAAATTGGCACATAAAAGTGATATAACTCGGATAAAGCCAAATCCAATGCCAAAATTAAAATCAAAATCAAAATAATAAAACTCAAAATCAAAATCAAAATTTACCATTTCTGCTGCGTAAATCTTCCCATTGCACCTTGGGCAAATGTCTGCTTGGATATTAAATAGCGGTTTATTAGGACTATACCCATTATCAGCCATACTACTCTTTCTGTATCCGCTTAAGGCGGTGGAGCCCGGACTATTGTTTACAGGCTCAGCAAAGCTGCCCGATTGTAGGTTGAACGCTGGTGGGGTTTGGCTGGTGCTAAATGATCTGTTTGATGACATGGCCAACTCAGACTTACCAAGGGTATCGTTGTGGGCACTGCCATCCAACAGCACACCCCGGCTACCAATAGTTCCGACAGATCCATCGTTTGAAATGTTGAGACCTCTATAATTCGATCCCAAAAAACTTTGGAGATTGCTTGCTGTGTCTACACTGTTTCCTGCAAACGACGATTCGCCTTTCCTTTCTGGAGAGGCAAAGACATGGTTGCTGTTGATGCTTCCTGGACTTGAGGCCTCTTTGTTGTGCAGCTTCGATTCAATAATGTTGTTGACCATGTGGCTTTTTGACCCCCATAGCTTTTCGTAGCAATAAATGCAATAGGCCTCGCCAGCTCTATCAACCACACGGGTCGAATCCAGCGCCTTCTTGCACTTGTTGCACTTAAAGCAAACCCTATGCCAAGGCCCGGTTGGGCCTATAACCTTTTCAGCAGCATAAATCGTATTTTTACATCGTGGACAGCGGTCAGTGGTGTTTGGGATAGTGAATTTGGGACTTCCTCTGCTGAATACTTTTGAGGGTGAAAACTCTTTGGAAAATCTAGGACTAAATTCAGATGGTACACTACTTTGCCCTTGACTGACCGAGTGGCTGGTTTCAGAATCTTGTGGCTGAGTAGGCCCTTTATGAGTAGTTGTATGTACTACAGCTGTTCTCTTTATAGTGTCGTGTTCATAAGGGTGGAAATCGTCTAATTAGTAAGTTTGTAAAATAAATGCAAGTCAGTCAAGAGTCAAAATCGTGTTTTACGGCTCTACTAAACTGTTATATTAGCAATAAATCTCTGGTTTATTGTTACTTTTTTCAACGACATAATGCTCGATCTCTATTTTAGTAGTTATTTAGTTAATTAGTATGTATCGTTTAAATATAAAATAAATAGCAATAGTGCTCAATTTAAAGTTAGTGTTGGAGTTAGTGTCCGAGTCGGAGTCGAAGTCGGAATCAAATTTTATGACTTTCTGTTTACCTTTGCTTTGTGAATTTCTAGAGAAACAGGGCTCGCAGTAGACCTATTTTTGCCAAAGCAACGATTATTGTTGACTAAAACTTCTCAAGTATCTATTAAAGTCGCAGCATTCGGATCTCTACTACCTTACTCCAACTACTGCTGCTTAAAGTAAAATTTACCTCTCTATTCAACTCTTGGAAATTCGAAGTAGATAGTCCCTTCGAGCAACTCTACCATAGTTTGTATTGTCGATTTAGAAACGAGTTAGCAAAACAGCCCCCAATGACTTGGTATGATCACAAACTTCAATTTAAAACAAACATAAAATTGGCCAACGCATTTTACCTTGCATTTAAAACACACTTTGTGCCAAACCCCCTCAGGTCCCATTATCTATAGTTGGTAGTTTTTCCATAAGTTTAATTCATTTATTGATTTGAAATATGAATTTCCCGCTAAAAAAAAAAAAAAAAAGCAACGGCATTAGCAAAAAAGGAAGGGCTGATCAACCACAAAAGCAATGACTCAAGTTACCTCTTCAGCAGCATAAACGCTTTTCTCGCACCTCGGACATTTTGAGCCTTCGTTAGAATCGTGCATTTTAACCTTTGGTTTTAGCTTTGGAGTTTGTTGGCAGTTTAATTTGAATCTGTTTTTTTTCTTTAAAATAAAATGTGTAAGCTGCTAAAGCTAAGAAAGCGAGAAACAAAAAATATTATTGTTGATTGGAAATAAGGTTTGGTGTAATATAAAGAGAATGATGCAATAAAAAGAGTATGATGCAATATATAGAGTATGATGCAATATATAGAGAATGGTGCAATATAATAGAGTTTGGTGCAACTAGTATATAATAACTGGTTCGAATGTTCAAAGTGAATCGCGTTTTAACTTGGCCGCAATTGTTTTTAGAAATTGGCATTAGTTAATTAACTTGGAGATGTCAAAATGAGTTTAGTTGTACTATGTATTATAATTGTACGTGAATATTTTAATTAATCCAGTCCAAAATCACCAAGCTCAAACGGGATTGGATTATGCACCTTTCACCATTCCCCTAGTAGGGCTCTGGTGCTCTTTGTCTAACTCGATTTACATAATACTTCCAAAAGCTAACCTACAAGCATTCCAAGTTTTAAAAACACAATGTTATTTGACAGAAATCAATTCGTCGCTTGTTTACATCAAATAAATGGTTAACAACGACAAGTAATGTAACTAGTTTATGGTGTTTTTAGTACTGGTTTATCTTGGGGTTACATGTAATTGTAAATAAAATGCTATCAGGTATTATCAGGTATCAGAGCTTAAAGTCAAAGTATATCACGACTCTCAAAACATACACATTAAAACACTTTGCTTTTACAGGCCATCTAGTCTACAATCATATCTGAAGATCGTAATACGTTCAATTTTGAAAACAATGACTAATTAGAAATCTATTCAATTGAAAAACCGTAAATTAAAAAGTACAAGTCTGGCATAAATATACAAGAACGACTTGAATCTCGATATACAAAAATAGATGGATAGACTGATAGATCGGTACTTTAGCTTGTATTTGAAAAAAAAGGAAAAGAATCTACAAGTTCGATGATAGAGCCTTTTTTGTGCTCTCAAGCACTTTTTGGTAGACGGTAGCACATGACGCTATTACACCCTTGTTGTTGGCTAGTGTGCGGCCTACTGAGAAATCCAGTTTTTTGCCGTGTATGTCTGTAATAATTCCTCCAGCTTCACTGACAATCAAATTCCCTGATGCGTGGTCCTATTTCCATTTTTTAAGTAAAGTTGGTTTACGTTGCAAAATGAAAAGCACGCGATTGTGTCAATAATTGCGATTTAAGTCTCAAAAAAAATAAACATGTTACCCAAATCTTTTCTTCGTATGCTTTTCGAGTTGGCAACCGAAGGTAAATCTCGGCCTGGCCTCTAGCAATAGCTGCGTATTTACATTGACTGTCCATTCGAACTGATGGCTTTTTGATGCCCAATAGTGAGGCTATCTGGCCATTGACTCCATGGTCAGTGTGAGAAGACTCGACTGACTCACAAAACGATGCCTCGTTCAAATCAGTAACCTCTGAAACTTTTATCAGCGTTTCCTCTTTATCATTTTCCAAACCGCGCTACAAAACATCGAAACAGGTTATAATTTACATCTTGTAAATATTCTGTTAGCTGTCAAGTAAAAATACGGCTAGGTATGCATAACCCTACCTCAAATGATCCTTGATTTTCAACTGCAACAAATAGACAGCCTCTATCCTCGTTTCCACTGGGACTCGTGTATTGCAGGTTTGGACAGCCCATCACTCCTACTTTTACTATCCCGTCTTCGATTAACGCCAAGCATACTGCATACTGCTCTCCGCGAAGAAAGCCTAATGTGCCGTCGATTGGGTCTAAAGTCCAGTGACGCCCCTTTGGACCCCCCTTGTACTGACCTCTATCAATCGACTTTAGTACCTAATTTACAAATCACCACAAATAAGTTTAGTTATATCTAGCCAACGTCTGTACAGCGTATATTTTCCCGAGAACACCACATCTAAACCACATATTTAATACGGTTTCTAATACCTCTTCTTGCGTAAGCTTGGAATCTAGGACCGAATTTGTCAGCTGCACCACTCTGCTCAAATTATCTTTTTCGCCTTCACCCAGCAAACCTTTAGAGTCCTCTTCTCCAACAATCGGATCATTAGGGAAGTGTTTGTGTAGTATGTCATTAATGATAGCTTGGGCGCTAAAATCTGCAACTACAAATGGTTAAAATGACAGTATTTTGAAGGAATTTTAGTACGGTGTCGCTAGCCGACAAAGTTTGGCAATTTCTGGGTAGCCTAGTAGAACCCTGTGAAAAATATCAGGTGTTTAGTATATCTCACAACAATGCACTAAACAGCAAAAGCAAACAATCCAAGGATAGAAAAAAATATTTTAAAAAAAAATAGAGTGCCACACTGCAGTGTTGAGTTTTCAAACACAGCTAATAATTCACCAAGGTCAATAAAAGCAAGTAAAAATCAATTTTGATGTTGATGTTAGCATAGCCAAACCCAGTTGGCTGATTCTTACTCGTTACCGGAGACTTGTCGTTTTTAATAATTGTTTCGGTGTCTACAAGCTGTCTGAATGCATTTTGACAGACCTTTGATGCAGCCTCGACGGCTTTAATAGCTACGCTTCTTTCAACCGAGTATTTGATAACTAAGGACAATTATAAATGAATATAAACAAATATAAATGAATATAAACAAATATACATGAATATAAACAAATATACATTTATACCAATACAGTCAAGTAAATTGCTTGGAAAATAAACAAAACCACTAAATATTGGAATAACCTACTTGAAGCCATTGTTTACTTTATATCTCTTTGTGCTAAAAGTTTGAATTGTTTGAGAGTAGCTTTGTAATTTTGAGAGTATCTTTGTAATTGTTTGAAAGTAGCTTTGACCTTTTTTATACCATATATAATATTTGAGGTCTGGTATTTACTTTGTTCCGACAAGTGAGTGTTGTAGAAAACATTGATAAAATAATAAACGATTGGAACTGTGGTTTAACTCGCAACATTTAAAAAAAACAATAAAATAGTCATGGTAAAACAGTTTTATTTTCGAGAACACAAGGGATTAATTCCCAAACAAAATGATGCAATTTTACAACCAAATTCGCCAATTACTAGCGATTTTTGTACGGTTTAATTGGTAGCCTCAATGGATGAATAATCGCAGCCCAAATTTCATTAAAGTTAGAGTTGATTCAGTTTTACAAGCTAGTATAATTACTGAAATATTTGATACCTGTGTGATACACCACAACGGATATTGATACAGCTATTTTTGGAGTCCTTGCTTGGTTGCTTAATGGCTACTTTGGCGATTTCTGCTGCTCGGTGGCTATAGTCACCTGGTTTTAGTTTTGGTTTTATGGTTAGCTTTGGTAACTTGGGCGAAACTCTATGAACAGACTGATAGTTGCCAACAAAAGTTGAATCTTGAATTGTTAAAATGGAAATGTGTTTTGTTAACTGTTTGGTGGGATGCTTCAAAGTGAAAACGATCTATTTTCTGAGCTAAATATCCTTGTTGCCAGAAACTTGGACAACCAAACCGTCGAAATAAGGTTCAGAAATGACCCAAACGAAAAACTCTGATCAACCAACCAGCGCACTTGGTTTCCAAATTCCATCATCGCCTTTTGGGCCGAAAAATCAATTGGTAAATGAAGACTTTGAAACCTTGAAACCTTGAAATTAAAAGTGGTATTTAGGAAAAGCTACAAAAATTGCTAATTCGAGATTGATTTTTTATCATTGATTATTCGAGATTGATTTTGATGGCTTTTTTTTGAGTTTAATCATGTAATAAAAGTAAAGTTCTCAGTGAATGACTTTATTGAAAAAAGGAATGCGTACACATATCTTTAAATGAACTTGTAATAATATTATTTTTGCGGAACGGCCAAGCAAGCAGCGAATATAAAAAAAACAGCCGATATAGAGACAACAATGGTTATATTCACTATTACAAACATAGACTTTATAGTAAAGATAGTTGTGCTATTCACTCTAGGATGTATATGTTACAAGCTATTTGTACGGTATCGGCAGATAGCTAGCAATTTAAAAAGTTTTCAAGGGTTTTATGGCTTTACCCTGGGAGAAATGATAGCGTTGAGTTTAAATGGGTTTTCTGATCGAAGCGAAGAGAGCAAATCAGAGTTGGATTCGAACAACGAGCAAAAAAAAATGGATATAACAAGCGGAATTGAAGGAGCCAAGAACAAAAAAGAATACAAAACAGAAGCCATGGAAATTGATGCCAAAGAAAAGACAAAAAAAGGGGACGACAACAAGGCCTATTCGGCTGATAATGAGGAGATATACCTCGAAGGTCAAATCAAAGCACGCTCAAGCAAAGGTGTAAAAAGAAGGAATTTTGAGATCACTTTAGTGGCTGAAGGTGTGTCTATGGATATCATGAGAATTGATGTCAGCTTTAACAAAAGAATTGTTGGTGTTAGCGAAAGCGGCTCGGTGCTAAGCTGGGATCTTGGAGCAGCAAATATTAATCTTGACAATTATAAAACTTTGGGAGCGGAGAGTAATAGCGGTGCGGTGCAGGAGACTGAAAGCAGGCCAAACGAAGCTGACGCAAAAAGAGTTCATAAGGATGATGTAAGAGTGAAAAAACGTAATAAAAGTATTTCAGGAGAGCCAACTGCAAACAGCAAGGATATTGGTGCGGGTAAAACAAAAAACAAGGAGAGCAACGCAGAAATAGTCAAGGGTGGCCAGGAAACCAACAAAAGGGTGGTATTGCAAAACGGAGCGGTAGTAAAGTATCTTGGAGTTGTAAACCAGTTTAAGTTACTGAAACCAGGAGTTCTAGGTCTTGACGAAATTGGGGAGGCTAAGGCAAACATGTTACAGCTGATGTTCAAACGAATCCAGAACAATGGCGGCGTATCGGGTGGATCCAGCGCTATCAATAATAAAAGTACTGTGAACGTTGGAGTGGAGCCAAGAGTGATGTGCTTGGTTGGTGTTGGGAGTAGAACACAGGTTGTTGAATTAGTGGACATACAGAACGAGTTGGTAAAGTTTATGCAGCTAGATGATAAGGGCGAGTTCACAGCAACAATTTTAGAAAGCGGGAGAGTGTGTATTTATGACAACAATACCAACAAAGCGAAATATGTAATTGGTCGATCAGATAATAATAAGGCGATGAACACAAACAGCAGAGCTGAGACACTGCCACATAGCGATAGAAATGGATATAGGGCAAACCCATGTTTTAGCTTTGATAAGGACAGATCAAGAGGAATCGATGAGCCGATGGGGATTGACGAAACAATGATTGAAAGCTACGGTGATCTAAGCAGCAAGGCTACAACCATATGTTTTGGCTATGTAAACCTGAATAGCAACAACAGCACAGTACTAAGCTGTGAGCAAATATCTAAAATAGACAGTGCGAAATATGCCTGCTTGAATGAGGCAAATTACACAAACCAGTCAAGAAAAACGAAGCACGATGGAGATTGTCCAAACGAAGAAGGTAGCTATAATGTTAAAAATGTGGAGGAAAAAGCGAAGAATGGACTGAGAAACATAGAAAATACAGCGGGCTGTAGAAATGGGCTGGGTTTGGTTTTGCTGATTGGTCAGAGCAATGGGCGGCTGGCTGTTTGGGATGTTGTCAATAGGAAAGTGATTGGCAAGGTAAAGAGCGCCTCTAGAGTGGGTGGCGTTGCGAATATAGTCATAAATGATGAAATTATATTTGTTGGGTACTCTTGCGGGACAATCGGTGTATTTGGAAATAAAAGTGTGTTTAGAATGGGTAATAGTTCAGATAGTTCATTAACAATTACTATTCTGTTGTAGCTCCGATAATAAAGTTGTGACAATGTTTTAATACTAATTAACTAAGGAATATATTTGATATTAATGATTTAAAGTAGACTGTGGTGGACGAGAGGAGTTTCCGATGAACAAGGACTTTGGCAGGATTGAACACTTGGCGTCTAGCAGAGTAGTCAACTCGTCGATTACAGCGCTTGGCGTGATTGGGGATAGAAGGGAAGGGGTGTTGGTTATTTCTGGGTATAACGACGGAACTGTGTATGCCCAAACGATATTCTGTAAAAGGAAAAACGGATGTTCACTAAAGCCGGTGGGAATCCTTTCAGTTGGAAAGGAGATGAGCAAAAACAAGAAATTCAACAACTATTTACTTGAGAAAATCAACATTGAACAGTTTGGCAACACAGATTATAACGCGCATGCTTTAGTTAATTATGGGGACTTGTATGAGTTTGAATATGGGCTTGGTAATGATACAACCAAAAAAAGGAATAAAAGCAAAAGCAAAAATAAAGGCAAAAGTAAGAGTAAAAGTAAAGGCAAACTTAAAGACAAAGGCAAAGGCAAAAGCAATGAATCGGACTTGGGTTTGGGTTTGAGCTTGGATTTGGGCTTGGTTTCAGATCCTGGTTCGCATTCTGGGTCAGGCTCTGATGAAGATCTTGACTTTGAGTTGGAGACGGTTGGCGAGCTTGAAACTAATCCGTATAGATTCCAGTGGCCGCCTACAATCACCCAAGCAGACGAAAGTAAGGCTGGACTTGAAAACATTGACCTGGAATACTTCAGCAGAATTTGCACTGACCATCCACACACAAGCAAGGTGGAGTCCATTAAGCTATGGAGACATACCAGTAAAAGTAAATATGACCCTATAAATCACTGGAGTGACAACAGCGAAGCGGGAGATGTGGAGTTGACAAAAGACCTGAGTCTGTTTGTTGCCACTAGTTCTGCTGATGAAACTGTTCGGATTGTGCGTTTGGAAATTAAGCAAAAGTACAAATCGGCACCAACAGCCAGTTTCAGTGACAGATGTACAAGCGGCCTAGCTACTAATAGCATTTCAATGTCTGCACCAGATGAAAAACAGAGTCAGTGTCAGTGTCAGTGTCAAACCGCTGACTCTGGATTTTCTGGCTGTGAGCACCAAGGTTCTGAGCGTGGTGACAAGAAGGAAGGCGACTACACGCTCGAGTCGACAAAACTAGATAAGATCCGACTGTTGTCTTTTATAAAACAGACGGGCTGCAAGTACTTGGAGCTGGACCCAAACATCGGACTTGTGGTTGGACTGCGTAGGAGGTGTGCTGATAGTATACTTGGCTCCAGGAACCAAAGCTTACCCACACAGAACAAGGGCAGCACAGGCGATGTAGCATCGTCCAGCGGTATTAGTGGAGAGTTTAGAAGGAAAACTCAGGGGTATGACAGAAACTCGCTGATTCTGTCTGCTCTAGACATCCGGCAGTGGTTCTTTGCGCTGATGAGACTGATTTTTAGGTCGCTTACTGGGGTGCTGAAATCACTAAAAGTGTATGTGATTTTGAGAGCAAGTGCGAGAAGGTTGGCAAAAAAATACCCACAAATAAGACTACTCTCGATTTTCTTTAACCATGATATTCGAAACAAATCCAGCAAGGAGATCTACCACCCGCAGGGATTTGATAAGCTTACACGGCAGTGGCATGGGGTTGGCGTTGGCGGCAGCGACTACGACAGCTATCACAACGGGCACGGAATGAACTCAAGCAACAACAACGTTTGGGAACTGTGGACCTTTGACTTGGGGCTGCTTGTCATCAAAGAAAGCCTTTCGACTCTTGAACAACAAAAAAAGTTCAATTCGGTTCTAGGTAGAAAGCCTGGCTCAAACGATACCATTACAAGCGCAAACACAAACACGTCGATATATAGATCGTTGCTGCCAAGCCAGCTGCCAATACCAGCGATTTTCCCGATTTCATTTGCCTCGCTGCCGTCGTTCAACCCGATATACCCTCTTTATGACGCGTTTTCTAAACAGTCTATAAATATACCAATCAGCATACCTCTACAGTTTACAATGCCCAGGTCCTCATACTTTCCCAACGCGTTTGGCGCCCCAAAAGGCTCGATCCACACAAACAGCGACTCAAAAAAACGCATCACAAGCGTTATAAACTCCCTACCTCTGTGCATCGACTACAACCCCTCGCTCCTGCTAAACGACCTATCTCACAAAACCCCTTCAAACCCAAACTCTGGCTCTAGGAAGCATCAAGAAAACATCTTTGCACTTGGTGAAAACTTCGAAGGGAACCCTCAAGCTGAAGATGTCACTTTTCTCCACAATTCTCGTTTTCCACTCAGCTCATATTTTCAGTCCAGCAAGGATTCCGGCAATTCCAAACACGGATATTCGCCAAAAAATACAAGCACCTCCAACAAAACCATCCCAATCCCGAAAGTCGTCGATTCCAACGAAACAAGTGTATTTTCAGAGGACCAAACCTCCATTTTTCAAATTCCTTCCCTTGACTTTGCTTTGCCGTTTGGACAAGTGAAATTTATTCGAATAGTCCAGTGTGGCCATATTCCTTTACCCGAGGCTCAACCTGCTGTTAAAAAGAATTTCTCACACACCTCTATTGGCCAAAACCTCAGCACGCATGTTTCCAAGAACAGAAACAGCAACACAGCCACCAGCAATAAAACACCTACCATTTTGGCTCTAGCCTGTGGCAGCACTATTAAACTTGTTTCGGTTTAACACAGCAAGCTTCCTGTTTTAATTTTTTTTTATTTTATTGATCTGCTTTTTCACACATTCAAGAATTCACTTGTTTTCTTTGCCTTTACCTTTACTAGTAAAAGTCGGTTTCAATAAAAACCAGTGTCAATAATAGAAATTTACAATAATAGACATTTACATTACTAGAAATTTATAATATTAGACATTTGCAATAGTAGAAATTTACAACAATATGTATAGGGATAGAGTCCAAATGTATATTTAAACCCACTCCTTGCCAACGCAGTTTACAATCTACTATCAATCAGTTACCATCCACTTGTCTTGTTTTTCTACAGCAACTAAATAACTCAAACAAGCTACAATTCACATCCTTCCATGTATAACAGCTCTCTTACAAAAGTCATCGGTATGATGATATTCTGGATTACTCTTAATTTGATAAATGCAAAAGAAACACCAAACTAATTTGTAAAGCCAACAAAATGGTTAGATTATTCACAACCACGATAGCAGGAATGTCCTATTGCCAAAATAATGTTCAGCCTGGGTATGAGTGCAAGTGCCCCATTTACAAAGATAAGGTGTTTAAATCCAGATACGCCAATTTACCAACGTCAGAGAGTCACTTTATCGAGCTAGAGTTATGCATCAAAGTCAACAAATACGATGTCAGGTACCATTTTCTGAGCTCACAGCATAATCGAATCATCAACAAGCCATCAAACCCCCAACTGTGTATATTCATTATTTACACTAGTCCGCGAATTCAAAGATCCAAAATAACTGGCCTTTATTTTTGTTTGGCGGTTTATAATATCCATTTATTACCAATTTTTTTAACCGAATTTTTAATTATTGATTTAACTTTTTGTTTTAAATCAACAATAAAAAATATTTTTGCTTGATATACAAAAATAAATATCCAAACCAAATAAAAAAAAAAACTATAAAATTTTCAATACCAAATTCAATTGAATCGAAAAAAAAAAAAATTATGAGAATCAAATTTGTAAAATAAAAAAAATCCGAGAAAAAAAACATTAAAATTAATGCTCAAGTTTGCAGTACTTTTTTTTCACTCAAATAGAAAATAAAGAAATAAAAAAATCACCCTTTTTTACTATTGAAAAAAATCAAGCGGGGGCACCAAACCGAATTGTTATAAAGCAACAATCTAAATCGAATAGCATACCAGAATGAGCAACAAAAAGCGCAAGTCAACTGAAGGACCTAGGGATTCGAAGCTTTTAAAGATCAGCATTGACAATGACAATGCCTCGCCATCGCCCATTATCGGTAAGTGTTTACTTGGTGTGTCATATAGAAATTTTTCTCTGTTTATTTACAGGTGATTAATATTGAAATTGGTATTGTAGCCTCATTCACCGGTATAATTCCGCCAACAGACTCCAATTTTAAGGTTTATACGCATAAAAGCGGGCCAAGGGATTCAAAGATCTTTTCAACAACAAAAACAGACAGAATGAGTTTTGTTGGAAAGAACTTTGGTGAAGATTCTGAAATATCTAAGCATAACCAGTAAGTATACATACATACACATGTCTAAAATGCAGACAGCTCGGAAGCATGTCTTGGTGATATTTATATAATTTGGAATAGTCAAACAAGCTACTTATGGCTAATGATATTTGATTTTCAAAATTTGGTGAATAATAGATATCTTGTTGGGATATACGACAAAAAGAGCAACACTGTTACATTCAAGAAGGCGCCTGTGGTTGGCTTTAGTAGCAGTATTAGTGCGTTGGACAAAAGTTTGGGAGGCGATGAGGATATCAAGGTAAGTACAGGCCGGAGCTTTTACTTTCTGGTCAGAGCTGATTGGGAGGGTTTTTATAGCTAGTAGCTGTACTCATTTGGCTGTATATTGTTGAAATAGGATAAAGTGTTTGAGAAACGTACAGAGTTGGGTCTTATGTTTGGAAGCAAGAAAAAGAAGACACAGCTGCGTGCAAATGAGAGAAACGTTATTGATGTGTCTGAGATCAGTATTGCTGAGGGTTCAATTACCAACATGATTGAATCAAAGACGGCGTCGATGCCGACATCAACAGAACTTGCAAGCGAGGCTGACGAGCTAAGACCGGTTCCAAAATACAACAAGGACGAAACCGAAGCTGCCAAAATCTATGATGCAAGGGACTATGCTCCAGCTTCGATATTGAGAGGATGTCATGCCAAGGAGCTGTTGGATTGTAAAGGCAACTCGAATGCCATTTCCGAAATTATCAAAATCAAGTAAGCGTCTGATTTATGATTTTCTTTAACCATTGTCATTGCTGCTATTATCGTTGTTAGACCCTATTTGAAAACTCGGCTCGTGCTTACTTGCCAGGGCTAGACTCGCGGCTACACGCCTTGTTATTTGAAAGTTATAAAAACGGCCAGATGAGGGGGGGGGGGGTAGATATCTGACTGGCTTGCTGAATATCGAATGATATGCTAACATAAAAAAAAAATTTCAACTGTGCTTCTAGGTCTCATTACATCAGCAGCAAAGTTAATGAACATACCAAGTCTAAAAATAATATCGACTACCTCCGCAAGTGCTACTTGCTGGCAGTTATGTTGAGATTTAGAAACCTAAGAGACAACGATTTGAGAGGCTTGAAGCGCTCGGACAAGTTTTCTGATGTTGGCCACCCAATCATCAACTTCCTTATTTCAAAATTCACCGAAAACTCCAAACAAGCCAACGGCCGCGCATCGTAAGTTCACCTAACCACCGATACTCGTATATTTTTGAACCCTGATTCCGTTGTTTAAAATGTATATATAAGTATGTGTGTGCATCATCTCTAATGCGTTGATTCGGCTCTTTAAACTAAATTAATAATGGTTCGTAAATCGGATAAACTGTAGACTGGCACTAACAAAGTTCTGTAAAGACAAGATCACCTGTTATGCTGCTATACTGATGCTATCGCTGAATGACTGGCATTTGGAGCCTGCTGTGCTTGCTAAGGAAATGGAGATTAAGCTGACAGCGTAAGTACCAAGTCTATAACGCTTGACCAATTATGTTTTGTTTCCTCATTGTCACCATTGTTACTACTTCCACTTGTGCTGTTGGAATGGTACAATTGCCTGCGCTTTATTATCTAAAGTTACTAAATATGACTAACTTTATTTTTTTTTTCCTATTTCGCTCAGTGCCACCGACTATCTAAAGAGCATTGGATGCAGAATCGAGACCGTCAACACCAAAGGACAAAAACAGGTGCTTGATGACGACGACGATGAAACCGACAACTCCAAGTTGGTCAACTCTAGCTCAAAGGCGTTCCTGGTTGCACCACTCAAATTCCCTGTTATTCGTAAAATGAAAAAGCGAAATTGATTTTCAACTTGACTAACTCTTTTCTGGAATCAGACTAAAACACAATACCCTTGTTTTCTTTTGATTTCAGTTTATAACTTTGACTTTGCTTTTGACTTTAACATGGACTTTAACATGGATTTTAACATGGACGCTTTAAAGCTTTGTCGAAGCCTCTTAGCTAGATTATTTTTATATTACATCAATAAATTATGCTGGACAGGTTTATACTTCCACGCCAACATATTTACTGATATTACCCGAAATATTTACTCACATTGCCCAACACGCTGCAACTATCAAACTTATCATAAAGCTATAAACAAGCACCCTACTATTTTAAATTGGCTAGGAAAACGCCAATTTGATGTGTTTTTTTCCTTTTTTTTCTCTTTTTCTTTTCTCCTTTTCTTTCTCTTTTTTCAACACGAAATATCATTGATTGTTCAAGTTCAAAGTAACAATCTCATCTTTGCTATGTTCAGTCGATGAAGAGGAAGATAAGGTACAATAAAACAGAGTAATAGCAGAAAAGAAAAAGAAAAAAGAAAGATTTCTTCACTTGCTCGGTTGAATGAATAACGTTAAAACAAACAAATAAATTTCAGTTGGTTTATTTTTTTTTTTTTTATAATTTTTTTTTTTTTTTGTTTTGGCGATTAATAGACTCTCATTTCGTGAATAGCTTTATTCTTTTATTTTATTTATCAAGAAAATATAAAATCAGCAAATGGAAACTAGAACTCTTTGTTTATATAAATATATTGCAAAATAAGGTGTGGAGTTACTGGGTATACATTTTATTACATTTTAAGTTTAACAATCTTTATAAACGCAAAAACAATTAAAGAAACTACAATAAAATGCCAACTTATGGGGGAGGTAAGCAGTCGCCATTATTATAGTCACAATTTAAAAAAGAAAAAGAAAATGAAAGAAAGAAAGTAAGAAAAAGAAGGAAAATAAAAGTGAAATGAGTGGTAAATAAAGAGACAAGTGATGGCACAAAACTAACTAACAGTGGTTGTTAAAACAAACTCAAAATAGATGAAGTAAATGCACTGGTGTTCGATGTTGGTAGTTGTTGGACGCGTGCTGGGTTTGCGGGCGAGGAAAGCCCGGTTGCGTACTTTTCGTCAAAAGTCGGATTTGTTGCAGATGAATCAGAATTCTCAAACGAAGCGTCAGAAAAACGGGCTGGCAATCGCAGTCCGAGCGCAAAAGAGAGCGAAGAGCTTGACAAGACCATCGAAGAAAGATTGGAAGGAGAGAATGGAGCAAGCGTTGATTCGACGCAACCAGGGGCAGCAGAGCCAAAGCATGAAAAGAGAAAGGGAAAATATTATGCAGGAAATATGGGAGTAGATGTGTTTAGGCCAAATATGGAGGTGAGGAGCGTGCTCGAAGACGGGTTTATTTCAGATTGGGATGCTTATGAAAAGATCTTGGAGTACACTTATAAAAGCAGATTAAGAGTTAACAGCGAGGAACATCCGTTGATGATCTCTGAAGTTTCGTGGAACAATTCAGAGTCCCGAGAAAAGCTGACCGAGTTATTTTTTGAGAAATTCAAAGTGCCAGGATTCTATGTATGCAAGAATGCAGCGCTGACGGCATTTGGAACGGGAAAATCGACGGCACTAGTAGTTGATTCCGGGGCAGATTCAACCAGTGTAGTTCCGGTGTACGACGGATATGTGTTGAAGAAGGGGATTGTGAGGCAAAATCTGGCAGGAAACTTTATTTCACAGCAAATCATGGCACAGTTGAAACGAGACTATGACTACGAAATTCGCCCAGTCTTTGAAATAAAATCCAAGCAGCCTGTTGAGGCATTGCAAAAGCCGATATTTGACTTGAGAAATCTGCCAAACGTTACCGACACATACAGAAAAGAAATGCAGCTCAACACAGTTTTGGAATACAAAGAAAGTATGTGCCAGGTTCTTGAGGTCCCATACGAAGAGTCTCTTGCAACAACTAGAGGATCCAAGCCGTTTGAGTTCCCAGATGGATTCAACTTGGTTGTTGGGCCTGAAAGGTACCGCGAACCTGAAGTTATGTTCCAGCCTAAACTGTTTGCTGCTGCAACCAAGCTAGTCGGGGATGGCGATGTAAAGAGCATACAGCAGCTTGCTCACTCCAGCGTAATGAACAACGATGTGGATTTGCGTCCCCATTTGCTCCACAACGTTGTTTTAACTGGTGGAAACACTTTATTCCCAGGATTCACTGAAAGATTTAGCAACGAACTCCCAAAGCTTGTTCAATCGGTAAGCCATTACATTTTATACTTTACATTTGCTGACTAGTTGCTATTAATTCTGCTATCCTGTTCAATCCTGATATCTGACCACTAACCATTTCTGCTAACTTTGCTTATACTAGTCGCGGGTACGGATCCATACGCCAGGAAATACCCTGGACCGCAAGTACACGACCTGGCTGGGTGGATCTATTCTGGCTTCTCTGGGTACATTCCACCAAATGTGGATCTCTGCTGAGGAATATGCTGAAAGCGGTGCCACTATTGTCAACAAGCGCTGCTATTAGGTTTGCAAGTCTGTATACTCGTCCTCTCGTTTGTTTTTTGAAATAAATAAAAAAAAAATCAACAAAATATGAGCTAAAATGAAGACTCGAAAACTGGTCTTTTTCTTTTCTTTTTCCCCATTCCTTTTTTTTTTCTTTTCCTTTTCCGTTTTACATCTGTTTTAGTCGTTTGAATTACCATATTATATTTTATATACTTTTACTATTTTAATCTACACATCAACTCGACTATTCAATAAAAACCCACTCGACTGGTTGTTTAAGTTGCCGCCGCTTTGTGGCTTTAATTGATCATAAACTAAACCAATACATACTATTATATAAAAAGGGATATAAAGCAAACGAAAAAAAAAACAATTTGGATTCGCCCAGTTTAGCTTGAGAACTTTCCAGGACTCAGCTGAATAACACCATACTTTCCTAGATGCTTCCATCCAGGATCCTCAGTATCAAGTCTCTTTACAATCTCTTCGGTTATCCCTACAATAGTATCGGCCTTTGCGGTCCTTAAAGCTACAATAGCGGGTGCGTCCGAGTTTGAGATGCTTGCCCCAATGGCTGAAGTGAACGGTGTTGATGGTGGCCAAATCAAATCGCTTTCCAGCTTTCGGTAATTCAAGTCACCCTTGAAAAACACCACTGTGCTGGTTTTAAGCTGCTCCCATAGCCTCGGTGCATACCGTGGCAAGTACTGGTATGCGTATGGGCCAGTCCAAAAGAGATCCGACTCAACCTTCCACACACCAGCCTTGTAAAAGTCCTGCCACTTTTTCCCCAAAGCACACAACTTTCCAAACTCGCTCATTGCCGTAGAGTCGCCATGCTCCCCAAACGAGCTTATGTCGGCGCACGAGTTAATAACCCACTCAAAGTCTGCCTTTGTGACATCTGAAATGTACCAAGGAATCGCTTTTGCATGAAAAACAACCTCGCTGGCATACCCAAGATCGACAAGCCAGTTGGCAAGTAACAAGTCACCAAACAACTCAAACCCTGAATTGTCCATCACAATGTCGTACCGGACCTTGCTTTGCCCTTTTACTATCTCCCATATCTTCAGCGAATCGTTGCTGATCACCTTGCTCTTATTGTCTCCAGACACCAGCATTGCCTGCATCTTTTCTAAATCTGCCGACTTCAAATCTGGGAACATTGACAAATCAGTCTGGTTCCCCCATAAACTTCCCTGCACAACCTCTAGGAACCCCACCATTCGTCTCTTTTCAACTATCGCTGCCTCCACCCCCGCTTCTTGACACTCCTCTACACAATCGCTTGCTCTCTCCGCAAGCTTTCCAATAGCCGACTTTGATGCAAAGTAGAGGTTCTTCTTTTGCTCTTCAAAATAGTCAAAGTCCTTAAAATGTACCGTTCTCTTAAAAATACCTGCTATCCGTCTGTACAAGTACGTTTCCCACCAAAGAAACGGCGACTCGCGCCACCTGCCCCCCTTAAAGTATGTATCACGGAACTTGTTGTAGTCTTCTACATCTCCCAGATTATCAGACTCCAACGGCCTACAATTCAGTTTAAAGTTGATTATTAATTGATTCAAAGGTAAAAAAATAAAATAAACAAAGGCTAGAATTCAAACAATTTAACCATCGCCAATTGCAACAACAGTACAAATTCGGTTTTTTTCTTGTTCTTCACAGCTAATCTAGCTTGAATTAAAATGATCATAGTAGCCGCACTTTAAATTTGGTTGCGATACTTTACCATCACAATTAAACGCCTATTTTTAAATATAAAGGACAGCTCTACATACGTGATTTCTGAATCTGATTCCATTTCTCTGCAAAGCTCTCCCAATTCCTTTAGAATCTTGTTGCCCTCATCCACATACTCTCTGTCTGCTACTTGATCTTTTTTAGCAATGTCCTGCTCCACCACTTTAACAATATCATTCATGATTACTGGAAGCCTCTCAACCAACGAAACATTGGTGAACGGCGTGTTATCCGCCGTTGATGGTGGAAATGGTGTATTGTTTGGTTCAAACTTCATTTTTTACTTTTACTTTTACCTTATTTATGTTCTTTCTGTTATATTTAAATTGACGTTGATAACTTGGTAGTGTTGGGTTAAGAAGTGAGCGAGAAAAGAAAAACACAACAATTCTATCCTATGTTGGGCAATATTAAAACAACCCACATACTATTACTTTTTTTTTCCTACTAAATTATCGAAACACTTGGCACTTTTTTTTTTTTTTTTCAAATCACCAGAATTGTCTCAAACTTAAACAAAGATCGAATTCATTTTATCCTGTTTGTGAAATTAATCGCAAATTCAACTGCGGCAGATTAATTGCAAAAGTTCACTATTTGGGATTGTGCATAACATGGTAAACCAGATTTTAACTACCATCCCCAGGCAAAATAAGAAGAGTAGGACAAAAAAATGTTATATGCGCTGCTCTGTACAGGGGTCGAACCTGTGACCTTGGCGTTATTAGCACCACGCTCTAACCAACTGAGCTAACAGAGCTATAAAATCGATGGCTTTTCACATATACAAATACCTTTAATTTACTGAATCAACATTAACGGCTCCTTCTGGCGTGTAAATATCTCGTGTAAACGTGTGATGCGTTAGTATCTTTATGCTGCACCATACCATGTCTTACTGTATTGTATCTGTATCGAAATCTGGGTGGTTTATGCTCGATAAACAGAGCGCTCGTTCTCTGGAATGTATTTATATTGGGTAGACTCCACTTGATGTATCTTTTGCCAATAGCAAAATGTGGTTATAAATAGATCCTGTTTGTGTTTTACTGGATTTCCTTTGGCTTAAACAGGCTTCTGTATTTCAAATCCCAGTTTAGAGCCTGGCTTAAGCAAAATCTGAAGACAAAAAATATGTTTATTTACTGCTATTTCAAGTGAAAATTACAGTTTAAACGAATAAATTACGGGTTAGTTTACAAAGCTGCAAAAGTTCTATACGCTACTATTGATGTTTGCTCTTTTATAATCTGTTTGGTGCCCAACTTATTTGGTTTCTCTTTTGACTCTGTAAAATATAATATTTAAACTAAACCGACTTTGACTTTCAACAACCACCTTACTTTATTAAAAATATCTGTTAAACCAAAATCTATGAAATCTATTCACCAACTATTATTTCTGTTCACATTGGCTAGTTTAGAGTCTTGGTAAGTGCGACTATTTCCCTTTTTATTCACTGACTTGCCTCCTAAACTTTTTCATACATTCACATTCAATTTCGCACTTTTTTTTTTGCCTTTAAAGTTGAAATACAATTTCGTAACGTTTTTAACTTTGAAACAGCTGTTTTTCTCTTGGCATACAACTTTAATATAAATAAGTATTAACATCAAGCCAAAGCTTAGAGTCTGGCGCTTCTTTTTCTTCTTCTTCGTTAAAATAGTAATATTAAAATAAAATAAATATTAATTTCACAGTCGAGCAACAATGAGTTACAAAATCAATATTCTGCAAGGGATTTCTGGCAAAGGTATTATAGGACCAAAGTACACGTAAGTAGTATGTGTTTTTTAAGCATTACTTTATCCCATCTTCGCATGCCAATTGCAACCTAGTAGCTTTTGCTTTTTTTAAATTCAAAAATTAAATTCTTTTTTTTGACAAAAGAATAAAATACTGCGCTATAACTAACATTGCGACTTGAATTATCCCATTTAGCGCCACTTTTGATATTAGCGGAAATGAAAACGAATTAAATGTAGAGTGCATGAACCTCGTCAACAAAAAACAAGTCACTTCAGCCGGAACTCTATCAGGGTAAAGATGCGATTTGGTATTTTGGCTAGAATTGCTTTTATTGATTTAAAACTACGGTTTTTTTGGTTAAGGCCTGTACCAACCCAATATTTTCTACCCCAGAAATGTACTTTTACTTTTTTTTTGACGCTGCTAAACATAAAATTGCTTATTCAACAACCTTAGTTCCAAGTTGTCCGAGTTCTTTGACCAAATAAACGAGTTGAAGAAACTGCCCTCGCCTGGCGCGCCAGTTGGCAAGGACTTTTTTGGAGCCGACACTTCAGTGGTTGTTTTCAAAAACAACAAGATAGAGTGGGCATACAGTAAGTTATAGTCGATGTGTCTACATATTGCCTTATTTGTTTAAACGGTTTACACTAGCCCAAAGAAAACACATCCTTTCTCTCATCCTCTTCTTTTGGCTGGCTATTTAAACTCTTATTAGCTTTAAAAGCCAACGCCGCTAATCATTCTTGTCCCTTTGCTGATGTAGATGTAGGTATGAGCGGCTGTATTAGCGACTCGTCTGGGTGCGAAAGCATTTCTATATTTACCGAGAACAAAGAGAGCTATAAAAACATCTCGTCCAGCCTCGTAAATATTGCCAAAAGCGCATGTTTATAAGTTTGTTTTTATTGTTTTTATTTATGTATGTTTATGTATGTTTATACTTGGATATCAAAGTTCCCTGTTGGTTTTTTTTTCCCTTCTACTACTTTGAAATAAATGTATTGACTGTGGTTTCTTATTCCAACAGCACATTAAGCCTGAACAATTATATTAGTTAGTAAAACATGAAGTAAAAATATTCTCACTCGAGTGTGTCTACTTGGGTACTATTTTTTTTTTCTACTGTTAATTTGGCTTTTTGATTCGATTTTTTTTTTTTGCAATACTCGTGAATTTTTTTTTGAATTATCATGCCATACACACCATTTACAGACAACCTTTATCGTTATAGTAATGTTTGGTATTCTAAAGATATAGCCTCGAATATAAATAGTGAACACACACCAGTTTGCATTAGCCAAGTAAGAATAATTCAATGGCTATTTGTAGCAAAGAGTAGTACCAGCAGCTTGAGTTTTTTTTTCTTCTTGGATTATTTTCAGTTTTTATAGCGCATTAGAGATATATTGATCTTTGATTTCAATTCAAATAAACGCAAATCAAGTACGCATAATTAAAGTACAAAAATCAAGTACACAAATCAAGTACGCAAAACTAAAGTACATGTCAAACAAAAGGCAAATCAACACCAATGTTCAAGATGCTGGAGAAATTTAACGAATTGGATATAACCACAGGGGATATTCCTGAAAACAAGGAGGATATAAAAAGCGATAATGATAAAGATAATGACCAGTGTATGTCTAGAAGAGAGCGACGAGAGTATGCAAAAATGATGCAAAAGAAAGAAGAAGCCTACTCGACTTTTGCGAAACTTGAAAATCTCCCAAATGTGTTCAAGGCGTTCTCCAAGCTACCTCGAAAAACAATGATAATAGTGAATCTGGGATTCGGGGCTGTTGGAGGAGCGGATACAGAGCAAATTGAGAAAATATTTGCCAAATACAAAGGATTTGAAAAGGTGGTGATGGCACACGGAAAGGTAAGGAATAGACATACCCTTTTTTTTTGTTTTATCAATTGTTGCATTAGATGGATAGACGAATAGACACAAGCCAGGAAATAATTTAAAGAGTTGAGGGAGGTGAGGGGAGAGAGATAAAAAAAACTGGACAAGCAAAGCCAGTTTAACCGATGTTGTATTGTGCATGTACTAATGAGATATTGTGGTATTAGCCTTATAGTTTTGTCGAGTTCAGGGGAGGCGATGATGCAAAGATAGCAAAAGAGGATCTGCACGAGCTGCCATGTTTAGAACTCAACAATAAAATTCTGTTTTTAGAGTATTTGAACCACCTGGATTTTGCCTACTTCTCAGATAGAAAACAAACCACCGAGCTAAAAAAGCTGAACACGGTGCCTGGGCTGCACTACATAGATGGGTTTCTCACCGGTGAGGAGCAAGCTGAAATGCTAGAGCAGCTTGCAAACTACGACAATGGAGAAGCAGAAGAGGCGAAGGGAGAGGGGGAGGGGGAGGGAGAAAAGTCGTTTTTCACTATCCAGGAGCGTCGAATACAGCATTACGGAAACTCGTTTGACTACCGCAAAAAGCATGTTGGCGAAAAAAGTCTAACGGTATCGACACAGATCCCAAGTATAGTTGTAAACGCAATTGATAGAGCCAGAGAAAGGTTTCCGTTTATAGGGGAGTTTGACCAGCTATCGATGCAGAAATACCCGCCTGGAGCAGGGATATCGTTTCATGTTGATTCCCACACGGCGTTTAGTGAAAATATTCTGATTATCTCGTTGAAGTCGCCGATATTGATGGAGTTTAGACATCCTTCAACCAAGTCACTGGTGGTGCAGGATCTAAGGCCTGGCAGTCTGACGGTGTTTAGTGGAGATGCGCGATTTGGGTGGGAACACGGAATCCGGGCCAGGAAATCGGATGTTATTGACGGTTCTGTAAGATTAAGAGAAGAGAGGTGGTCGCTAACAATCAGGGGTGTAAATAAGAGTATCAGTTGTAGCTGTGATTACTACGCTCTGTGTGACCGTGACACAAAGTACGTAAAGGAACTGAAAAACAAATTGGAAACGAACCGTGGTTTATAGTTTGTTTGTTGTTTGGATGGAGAGAATTGTTCAAGTAGATTAAAAGAACCGAGTTATTTTTTTATCTTTTTTTTCTTTTTTGTTTTTCTTTTTTGTTTTTTTTCTTTTTTCCCTTGTTTTTAGTGAGAAATAGTAGTTGAAAATCTCGATGTTTTGTATTGGTGATCAGCGAGAGTTATTGGATTGAACCCAATTAATTTCCGTTGGAACTGAGCCCAAATATTTTGTAGTCAATAGAACCTGACCAAATCATCTAATTGTGTTCAATTTCCTTTCGAATTCTACCGTCAATTTCGATTCAAGTCCGAACTTTTTGAATATTAATAAATGCTTTTGCCTAAGCAAGTAGAAAACAAGTTGTAAAGGTAGCTAAAGTTGCGTTTTAGACTTTCGGGACACCAGCGCTGTTTTAATAATTCTAATAACTTTATTAGTGAAAAGTGATATACTTGATTGACCAGCCCTTGTTTCAAAACCAAACCCAATTCTAAAATCAAACTACAAATATTTTATTTTATTTTATTTCAGTTTTTTAATAATAACTGAAGGTAAATTTGAAAAACAGGGACTAAATTTTAGGTTTAACGATAATAGATTATAAAAATGTTTTAAACATTGCTTAATAAAGCATCGAGACTTAGCTAAGAAATACACAGCAGTAAAATAAACATCAAAACAACAGAAATACGGACAAACAGACTGAAGGACAGGTGGACGCACTAGGAAGAAAAGGAAAAAAGGAAAAAGGAAAAAGGAAAAAGAACAAAAAAGAAACGACAAAAGCAGAGGAAAGATGGCAGAAAGTTTAGATATTAAAATTACAAAGCCAAAAGAAGCTGGCAAAGTAGATACTGGGAATGGGAAGAATGGGACTAGTTGGAACGATAAAAACACGGAGAGAGATTTAGATAATTTTAGGATAACAGAAAGCGGGCCAAATGGTAAAAGGGTGTCAGGACAAATAGGACTGTCGGATAAAGATTCCGAGTACATTGAAAGCACGAGAGACACAAAAGACGGAGGTAAAGCTCAAATGAGGACTGTGCTAGTGCGCAAGTCAGATGCGAGTGCATTCTTGATTGATGGTAAAGCGTTGAAAGATAAAACTGGCAGCCCAAAGTCCAGGCTGGAAAGTAATTTGGATGTGAGCGGTGTTGATGGAGTAAATGGCGTTGATAATGATGGGGGGAAAGGAGCTGGGCTAGTTGGGCCAAGGCACTGGGGCAAAGGCACGGTTGAGTTTTTTACGAGAATGGTGTCAGCGGCAGAGATGCAGCTGGATAGCATGGTGTATTGGTTTAAGCGTGTGGGTGAGCTAGAAGTGTTGGGGGAAGAGACAGCTGAGCAGGCGGAAAAGAGCAAACAGTTTGTAGTGCAGCTTATTGAGAGGCTGAAAGTAAACAACAGAACTACGCGTAACTTTCAAACACTGATTTTTCATTTTCTAGTGAGTATGAGGTGTTTGCAAACATTGGATTACGCGGGAGAAATCCCAGACAGCTTGCAAGGAATAATGTTTGTGATGTCGGTGATACTGAAGGGATCGGCAATGAGGCTTCAGTCTAAGGAGTTTGGTGAGCTGGTGGGTGATGGCCAGCTGTCGGAGCTGAGTGTGATGAGCTTAAAGAAAAGGTTTGGGGAGCAGGAGGGTGGGCAAGTGTATGTTGACGCTATAGAACAAGTGGTTGAGAAGCCAAAAAATATGTTTGGGCAGCTTTTGGAGCACCTGATGATGGGAATAGTCAAAATCGACATCAAGAAGGCAAAAAAGACACAAATGATGGTCCATGAAAGCATCCAGCTACTGATAGAGCTGATGAAAGCACAGCTGTTTAACGAGATTTTCCCTGTAGCTGAAGATGTCAAGGAAGTAACGGACGCAACTGGCGAAAGCTGTGAGGGTGAGGAGATAAAGGTAGGATATGTATTTACAGAGATGGTGAAGGTAGCAAATGTGGGGGCGGAGGATGAGGGCAACAAAAGAGGCACGCTGGGGTACGCATTTATCAGGCGGTTGCTGTCTTATATTGCAGAGCCTGAAGAGCACCTTGGGTCGTTTACAGGAGCGTTGTTTGACGCGTACTCGTACTACTTGTGGGGGGAGTCACAGGGGAAATACTACGGAAGCGACAGGCTGGTTCTTCGGTCGTTTGTGCTATTGGCCGAGCTTGTTGGGCAGATGAGCTACAAGGCGGGGAGTGGAGAGGTTGAAATGGAAAGTAACCCGTTTTATGTAGCGTTTAGCGACATTGTTGACGATCAGAGCGAGAGTCATTCGAGTAAAGGGGTTTCATTTACAAATCTGTTTAACCGGCTGTTGACAAACCTGAACACTGAAGAGTCAGTGTTTTTGTTTTCGCTTTTGGTGAATGCAAACAACAACTTTCGCGAATTCTGTTTGGCGAGAACAGATCCTGAAACGCTTGTAAGCGTCTTTAATTTATACTAAAACTATGTTTAATAAGAAATACTAATAAAACGCGACATGTTCTAATATGTTCTTTAACTAATACACACGTGCAAATGAGTAGATGCTGAAGCTTTTGAGTAACATGAACCAAAAGTTTACGAGCCTGACAAGCGGCCAGTCGAGCACGCCGTTGTTGACAGCAAAAGGGCTTCCAACAACGCCAATTCCGCGAAGAGTTAGTCTGGGGTACATGCGAACCACAGCAGCCCACACGCAGACGCCTTTGGGTGAGAGTTTGACGCCTACAATGAAGTACTCGTACACGACGTCAAGCTACCTGGAAAGCGATCCACACTTTTTACCGTCGCCTTCTGAAAAGCAAGGCGGCAGTACAAACACCAGCAGTCTGAGCAACCACTCGAGCCTCATGGTGTATAGCTACCTCAACGTCATTGTTTTTTTGACCGCTGATGATTCTTATGTGGTGGACTTGCAGAAAACGGCAAGTCTTGATTCTATATTTATACTTAATTAGCAACAGAATCAACAATATCAAATTGAAAAAAATATAAATCTGCATACTAATGTTTATTTTATTTATTTACTGGTTGTTTTGTTTTGTGCTTTTAGAATGTTCCCAGCCAACCTTGGATGTCTGGAAAAATCGTCAAATCACACTCGCTAGAGTTTGTTGTGATCAGCGAGCTACTAAACATATTCCATAAAAATCTGGCTAGTGTAAAGGTGTGTGTATGTTTTTTTTGTTTTTTTTATTGCTACTTTTCATTGGTGCTTTATTTGTAGATACACTGCGCAAACATGCTATTCAGTTTAATTTCAAGTATACTTGGCTGATTTTTTTGATTATATTTCTAAACTCTTGAATTTCTGAAATGACTGGAATATGTGCGTTGTGCTTAGGACTCGTTAATACACAAACTGGTTTTGGTTTGTCTTGCCAATACAGTGCCAAAAGCAGTGGATATGCCGAACTACCTGTCGGAAAGACTGATAAAGTAACAACCAAGACTGATTTTTTTGATAGCAAAATAAAACTAAATAATAACAACAACAACAATAACAATAACAACAACAAAAATATGGCAGATTAAATAAGCTGACACAATCTAAAACTAAACTGTATTTTAGGGTCTACGAAATGATCACCAAACACTACTCCAGACTGGTTTCGAAGCTAAGGCAAGAGGTTACAACGCCACGATTTCCGCCCGAGTCCCCGCTAACCTCTGGTATTTTCAGCCCGCCATTGAAGCCAGAACCCGTAACACCAATTGGTCTTGGCAAAAACATTTCTTTGTTTACAAACCCAAACATGGATTCTCAATTCAGACTTCCCAACTCAGTAATTGGCAAGGTCTCTACATTAGAAAACGGAAATAGCCTGGGGCTAAAAGACAGTTTTGGTGGTGTTGGTGGTGCAGCTACGGGGTCTGGTTTACAAGCAGACAAGTGTAGAGGCAGAGTTGGTGGCAAAACCAGCGAGCTGGAAGCAAAAGATTTGGACTTGGACAGCCATTCGGTTGAAGTTCTGAACCAGCTGCCCAACATCAGCGAGTTTATGGTGTACTCGGACACGCACTACATATTCAGCAGGATGCTCCTTGCGACTGTTTACAAGGCCCCGGCCAAAAACAAGTTCTTGGTGTATGAAATGGTCCGAAGAAAGGACTCGATTTTCAGTCTCAACCAGCTAGTCAAAACGCCTGTAAACTTTTACGGTGCTTCAGCCAGCTCAGATATCTACAGTTCCGGTACACTTGATCCGCAGCAACCAGATAGCCAAAACAGGGAAGCTAGTAGTAGCGGTGGCGGTGACGAAGGTGGTGGTGGTGATGACAAAGTACAAACTGTTGCTGGAAAACTTGCAAAGCTAAAAACTGACTTTGACTGTGGGGCCGATGTTGGTACTGATAAAGATCTGTACATGCTGCACCTACACGTACTCCCAACCCTACACAAAATCATCAACTTGGTCAGCTTTATCAGCGACGACCTGTCAACCAGCATAGAAAGCGTATCTAGAGACGGTGTCCTGGCTACTCCCAAGCTGATTCTGCCGTTTCTTGTTGAGGCTTCAAACAAATGGCCTGATTTCGCACGAAACGACCAGCTTTGCTCCACCAACTTCCCCGCCAATTCCCCCCACCCCACCGAATCCAAAACCCCCAATCCAACTACCACCACCACCATCACTACTACTACTAATACTACTACTACTACTACTCTTGACGACTTGCACTTCACCTGCCACTTTCAGCCCAATGCTTTTACATCTGAGCTTATCCGTGGCTGGGGCTGGTCAATAGCATCAAAAAAGCTACTAGCTGACCACAACCTGAACAGCTCTGATCTGCTTTTGTGGTTCAATTACTTTTACAACTAATCTCCTACCCCACCATACTCGTTACTTTTTCCATTTTACTTTTGTTTTCATCTTCTCCTGTAGTTATATTATATTGCCTACAACGGTATATTCCGTCGTTTGCGACTCTTTTATTATATTATTAATCTTATAATCAAATATTTAGATTCCACCTACTTCCCCTCTCTCCCTTCGCTTAACCATTACAAGAAGCATTTTAGATCAAAAAACTTTTCATTGTCTTGTTAATTTATATTCGCTTTTTTATTTAGAACTTTACTAAACTAATCTACAAACCGTTTTATTGTAAATCATATAGCGTTTCGATTTTCCTCACCCTCCCCCCCTTTTTTTTTTATTCCATCCTTTTAAACGCTCTTTTGTTTTAGCGCTATCACACTCAATTTTATTATCGTCGAGTCCTCCTCATGGATCAAGACTCTATTCAGATCTGAAATATCCATCGTTGAACTTGTTAACCTGCCGCTCTCGCCTATTGTATCCACACATATATACGCCATCAATTTGCAAATCCCACAATGCTATACTTAATACTTTACCTCCCCCCTCCCAAAAAAAAATAATCCTAAACCAGCTCTACTCTCTTTTTTTTTCCCTCTCCTTCATACTCCTTAAACCAACATTCATTTTTTTTTTTTTTACTTGCCTATCATCCTAACAAATTTGTTAAACGTCTCCAAGTGTCGGATTGTTGATGCTATGTATACCATTTGGCTTGTGTTGACAACCAACACCTCCAATGCTCTCACCAAACTAGGGACAATATCTGGGTCATAAACCTACAAATTTTTATCCAAATACAATAAAATAACTTATACAAATGTATCATCAATATAATTCACCTTCAAAATTCAACTAATACTACAACCACCTTTATTCTTTATTTTCTAATAAGAAAAGCAGTCAAACAAATCACACTTCTACACTATACTTACCAGGTCTGACCCTACTATCACGTCAAAATCTTCACCTCTGATATTACTATACGCAACGTTGTCCCAATCCAACTCTTCAACATTTATATTCTCTGCAACATCCGAATCTATCAATATAACCAATACACATTTTATAGTTTTTGTAAAAACACTCCTCACTTTATCCACCAAACACACATACATACACACCCCCCACAGCATCCTTGCTACACCAGTATCTTTTTCAGCCTGGTTTTCATATACCCAATTTCAAATACAACCATCGTATTTAAGTTTCTTGACTCACTTATTTCGGAATTCTCCCTTAACAGTTCCAACACATCCTTGTTTGTATCCGTCAGAACCACTTGTGCCGCTCCATTATAAGAACACACCAATCCCAGTAAACCCGGCCCTGATCCAAGCTCCAAAACACGTTTGTCCTCAACTATACCTACATATTTGACATTTATAGCGTTTCAGCCTTACCTTCAGTCCCAGCCTCACTTCTGGTCTATGCTTCAGATATACCCTCCTCTTGTGTGTTTTTTTTTTGTACTTTATTCTAAAAATTCTTCAATGTATTATTTACCTGGCGTTTGTAAAATAAAGTCGGACATACTTAAGCTATATAAAAGCATTCCATTTAATAACATGATTTAGTTGCTTCTATGCTTTTTTTTCTTTCTCCCAACAGCCAAAAACAAACAAACTTGAAACCCAACAAGTATATCAAGATAGGAATATGTTCTGCTTAAATTTGGCCGTTATTTATATATAATTTTTTTCGACTTTTTCATATTAACCTGCTAAACTAAAAAAATAATATGACATACCTCGCTCTCCTATTTTATTCACAAAAAAATTGTACATTTAGCAATTCACATCAAATCTACATACTACACCCCCCTAAAGCAGCAGCAGAAACTTTAAATGTATGTATACTGTTTAGATATACTTACCATGGCCTCAAGCCGGTCGTCCCTATTCAATTTAAGATTAAAAAAACTGGTAAATTTTCTGGTACGACTAGCCAAAACCCAAAGCCAATACGCACTTACCGTTTGAAATCGTTTTTTGACTTAGTTTCAGAGTAATTCGCGATTCGCTCTTCAGGTCAAGAACGTATGTTTGGTAACAGTCTTCCCCCAAATCATCACCCGTATCTCTAATATAAGAGTCGCGTTGAAATCGTGTTAAACACCTTGATACAAACGTATCGATGCTTTTCATTTATACAGCAGCCGAACGCAACAAAACAACCACAACCACAACCCCGTTATCAATACACCAGTGCGCTTACATTGTTGCGATCAAGGACACGTAGAACTCGATCAATTCGTCATTCACCTCCTAATAAAATACATAGCCACCATTGGTCCCATTCCCTGCAATACTGTCTCTACACACCAAATAAATTCAGTTCTACGGCGACTTTGGTATACACCAGTGAGCTTACCAATCCCGAATTTTCTATATTCGCAATGTATGGCTTCAAAAATGAAACAATATATCTGTTCGACGGACTATACTTGATTGTCAGTGGGTGGAAGATTATCTAAAAACAACAGCAACAACCACAGAGTCTCCATTATTATCAACCAAATACATACACATACATAAACTACCCGTCGCTTCCACAACATGCATATTGGCGGATATTGCTTATTTCAGACAGAGCTGGTATCCCTACCTCTTTTAAAATCGAGTTTTGCATTTCCTCACACGCCAAAAACCTGTTTTTGTTGCTTGGTCTTGTGTCCTTGGTTTTCTGGTATTGCCGTTACAAGTATTTCCATTATTATTTCAAAAAAAAACGGAAAAATAAAGAAAGAACCTGTTATATTCAATTTAGTACTCCAACGCTTTGCCATAGCAAACCATGATTTGAATCTTGCTAAAGAAAAAAAAAACCAGTTTCTAATCCAAAAAGCACCAAATTTCCCAACTTAAACACACACATGCACTGGATTTATATCTAGATAACAACCGGCTTACCCAAGTAATCAACCGTGCTGGAATCCTTTGCCAGAATTGCTTTTGGATCCAGTCAAATAATATCGAGTGATCCAAATATGACCCACTGTGGCAAGTCTTGCATTCCGAGTGCATTTGCTCAAATTCGTTCATTCTTTCTATTGTTTTTTTCTCTTGCCCGAGTTATAGATTTGGAGGAAGAAAAAAAAATCAAAGTTGAAAAAAAAAAAGTTTGAAAAGGTCAAAAAAGAAAACTGGCTGCAAATCTCAACTTTTTTTTTTTTTTTTTCAAAAAATGAACTAGATATATCAACCAAATAAATAGCAGGAAACGTTGGGCCGTTTTTTTTTAAACTCACCGTTTTTTTTTACTCGAAAAAATTGTATTTGAAAAGAAAATAATTGAACTTGGGCAAAATTATCACTATTTAAGCTACTGTCATATTTTTTCTTGATTTATAAGCCAAACAAAGCACACCATCTTTTTTACTCCTGCTCTCGTCAAGACCCAAGCCATCGCGTTAGTAAGATATCCTTGTCACTAGTTTATTTGTTACTTCCTTTGGCCTTGTTTTAGCTTTATTCACTATTTATGCCAACTAGACTATATTTACTACTTGGACTGTCATAGTCCATGACGTCTATTTGTATTTTAAATCAACCTCAAACTATTCAATATAGTTCAACCTTGACAGTTTTGCCAAAGATTTTGATATTGTATTACATTTTTTCTTTTCCAATAATAAAAAAAAATACAAGAACAACAATACCACTCTTAATACCCCTACACCAAAAGTCACTACTAGCTTGACTGATGTTTATTTTTAGACCTGGGTTAGACCAATATGTAATTTATTGAACTTTCAGCTAAAAATCGATCAACTAAAAAAAAAAGTTTGAGAAAGACTTCCTCTTTAGTCCAACACATATGGCTATTTACCAATTCCACACAATCAATTTGCTGAACACGTGTTCTATTTATAAACCTCAAAACTTTAGCCCTGAAGCACCAATGTCAGATTAAACGAGTGTTATTTAACCTCCGCTGTCAACAGGCTCCAAGACTTTTGAATCGCTTGGTGCTTGATGTTCCGCCCAATAACAACAATCTTATTAATTGGTTCAGACCCATTGTTCTTTGTGTCCTTTAGCTCAAAGGCATCATATATATCGCGAACTCCCTGCACAATCACCCTGGCAAAGGGAACTCTTGTTGTTTCACAAGGAGCACAGAAATCTGTCACTGACACAATCCCCTTCAGCCTAAGAATAACCATCTCATCTTCGCCATCCAAACCACAACCCCCATCCTCAGATTCAACTCCTAAACATGTATTATCCCACAACAACGCCTGGATCCAAGGCTCCAAAAGCTTCCAGTCAATCGCCAAACCATTCTTCAACTCCAGTAAACATGTTGTCACCTATTTAAACAGAAAGCCAATCAAGAACCAAGTCTGTTAGAGGCCGCAACTACCATTGAATCTTATTAGTGACAGCCCGTCCCATCTTTTTCTTTTTCTTTTTCTTTTTTTTTCATATTTCTTTCTCTTTATTGTTGGTTATACTTGCCTTATCAATAGAGTGGCTGTTCGTTCTTTTTTGTGGCTTGTCTGAACCAATGTAAAACTCCATTTTATCGTTGTTGGAGTATGCCCCTATGCTCAACACAAAGTCTAGGTTCACTCTAGAAAACAAAAATAAATCAAAAATTTAACTGAAATTCAATAAAAAAAAAACAAAAACTGAACTAAATAAAAGTGCTGATTAAACATGGTAACGCAAACTTATTTAATCCAAAACATTTTTTTTTACTCCTAATTGGAAACACCTTACCTTGAATAAGTGCTTTCGTAACGCTCTGCCATCCCATTAATCTCTCTATTAGTCAGAAATCATAATCACAATCACATCAGCTTTGTCAGCCATATCGCTACCAAATAAACAAACATCCAGTGCTGCAAAACTCACCTGACCGCATCTCTGACTACACAGAGCTTATCTTCTGTTACCAAATCAACCTTGTTGATCACTATTCTGTCGGCAAAGGCTATTTGCTTGACAACATCATTTATCGAGTCTTCAAACCCAGCGTTTGGCTTAAATGGCTCTACATCTTGGATATCGTTTGTACTTGCACCTTGGTTAAATATCTGGTCCTTTTGTACTGTTTTATCCTTCTTGAGCTCACTGAGTACATTCTGTGCATCCACTATTGTAATAACGCCGTCCAATTTGATTACGCTGCCGAATTCCTCGTTTGTCCAAAGCATCGAAGCTATCTGCCCTATTTGTTTTTAGTAGCCATATTTCCCCAATTCAATATAACCATATTTTCATTATAGGTGTATGTTAGAGCAGGGCTGCAACACCATTTTACAGTAAACATCGCACTCAAATTATACGCTGGTGCTCTGTCTTTCAAATGTATTACTTGCCTGGGTCAGCAACTCCTATAAACATCAGTACACATTATTCACGTTGCTGTTAGCATCCAAACCTTTTTTTTCTCTCAGAAAAATCAAACTATCCAATGATTCTATTGTAATTTTTTTAAAAAAAGCTGCCATCAAAGCGTACCTGTGGTTTCTAGCAGTATATAATCAAAGCTCCCTTTTTTCTCCATCAGACTCTCCAACGCCTTTATTCCCTTGTCCCTATTAGTTGATAAACAATCATTTTATTTCTATAAATGAAATTAACCTGCTTCAAGGTAGGTCAAAATAAATAATAATGTATGGATACTACCCATTAATTATGCCCAAATTATAGATATTAAGCGTGTAGCATGCCGCTGCAAAGCAACCAGTGGCCACAAAACTTACTTTACAGTGCAACACATGCAGCCGTTATCCAAGTCCAGCCACTCTTCAACCAGTTCACCATTGTTACCTGTTGAAGTTACGGCCTCATCGATTCCCTTTGCTAATACACATTTGTTTATATTAAACCAATTGTCAGCAACTAGAACTATTATCGTTAGTTGACAACACCATTTGAAACCAACCAAGTAGCCAATACGATCATGATAAAGTTTGCAATATCGCATACTTACAGCTTCCAAACTCATTCATTATAACTGCTATTCTTTTGCCATGATTCTCGTTTAAAATATAATTGAGCATAGTGGTCTTCCCTGCGCCCAAATAGCCTGCCAGTATAGTAATTGGTGTGCTAGGTATGCTGCTTGAATACTCTGCATTTGTTGTTGTTTCATTCCCATCCTCATTCCCATTATAGTCATGCCTAAATAAACCAACACTCTTTGTTAATATCTGCAAATTAAATATAAAAAAAAAGTCAACCTTTAATTTATATACACTTCATTCGCAGTGCTTTAATCAGAAAAAAGAACTGTGTAGACTGCGAATATACTTTGGGATATCGTTCTGCTCTGCAATTACTAGCTCCGGAATTTCGTTATCCATTTTCGGTATAAATATTGTGTTTTGGTTAAAGAATCTTTGTAAAGTAACCTTAATGGTAAAAATAGAAAATAGAAAGTGGAAAGTAGAAAACAGAAAAGAGAAAACAGAAACCCAATATTGCTTTGCTTCAATCGAAAATCAAAGTTTTAAAAGCCCAACAACAAAATCAAGTGATTTTTTTCAAATTTTTGGATCACCGTCTTTTTTATTGGTGAAAACCCCGTGTTTAAAATGAGTTATAACAGTTTTTATTGGTTTAAATTGGGTTTCTGGGATATTTCTTTTATTCCTACCAATCAAGCTCAATATGCAAAGCAATTCAAGATATGTTGTAATAGCAGCTTCCATATTGACACTCGGCTTGTACTATTAGTCAAGACACTTTGGGTAGACTGTATAATGGTTTGTGGGTATAGGCAAGTTGATAAACAAACAAAAAAAAAAATAACAAAAGACGGATAAATAATTGTGCCTAAAGCAAGCTAAAGAGTAAGTGAATTAGACATATCAAAGCCAATTTAATAGTAAAAATATACAAGGGGTAAACGATAGTGGTGCTGCTCTCTGGTTTAAAATCACATTAGCTTTCGCCAAATATTTTATCCCGAGCCTCTTGGTACTTTTTTCTTTTTAATTCCAACTGCTCTTCTTCGCAAATCGCCTTCTCTTGCGTCACCGACTCCTTTACAGACTCGGCCTTTAGTATATCTTTTTTGCTTCTAGTCAGAAGTTGGATCTATTATAAGTTCATTATTTGATTTAATTGTCTTTTTTTTTTTTTTTTGCTCAGTGAAATCGCAGCTCAGATTCATAAAATGGCTATACAGTCCAGTAGATTGAGATCAATGCCTACCTCGGGTTTGTAAAAGCTTCGATTTTGGTTTTCAATAAAAACCTGAGTAGGTGGCATTGCCTTGTTGCTATTTACATGAAGTTGGTGCTGTTATTGATAC
Source organism: Capniomyces stellatus (assembly GCA_001661515.1). Taxonomy (NCBI): domain Eukaryota; kingdom Fungi; phylum Kickxellomycota; class Harpellomycetes; order Harpellales; family Legeriomycetaceae; genus Capniomyces; species Capniomyces stellatus. The sequence goes on from LUVW01000024.1 coordinate 37,997, forward strand.
GAACTCCTGGAATGGGTTCTTGGAATGAGCATTTGAGCATCATATTTTGGTTCAGGTGCTTATTTATGTTGCTACCGCAAAGTTCGATAAAAAATGAAAGTGGTGAGTTAACATTGACTTACGCTTGGTTCCACAATTGTACATCATTTACTTTACTTTTCACAGTTGGCACTTTATGTTCGAGCTATTTAAACAGCGCCAAGCCAGAGTTCATATTAAGACAAATTATAGCTGAGGTAAAGAAGGCACTGTAATATTATTAAATGTAATTACAAAATGTACTTGATTAAAATGCACGGAAAAGCCGAGGCAAACTTTTGACTTACACCTGAATCGACAGCGCTTTCCCAATCGTCAAATGGATCCGACATTACTGGTACTTGTTGATATATTTCTTTGAAAAATTCGAGTTATTGAATTGGCTTCACCTCAAAAAATCTTGAGGTCTTACTGCGATTAAAATGCTATTTGAAAAATGAAAAATATAAAAAATAAAAAGTAAAAGTAAAAAGTGAAGCATTTTACAAACACATGATTTATTTCAATTACCTGATGCGAAACGATAAAAGTATTAAAAACAGTAATTAGCCAAACATTTTCGTTACTAATAAAGTGTAATCTTAAATTTTTTATTTTTGTCACTATTCCTCTAGAAAAATTCGAGCGTAATAAATCCAAATGCTAAAGTGCTTTCAATTCGTCAAAAGTAATTAATAGCAATCTGTACAAAAAAAGTTTGAAGATATTACAATTCCCAGAAACCAGCAAGATCTGATTAAATGAACAAATATCAATTATTAAAAGCCTTAAGCCAACACTTATACCAGAAATAGCAAATTAAGCTACACACAGTCCTCAAACCCACTATACCAAATGCAAATATATATATATATACGTGAAAATAATCCACTAACGCAACTCCACTCTAGCACAAAACCCAGGCTGTTAGGCTCTTGTTAGCTACGTTTTAAGACTCTCTCTAGCAAATTTTTAGTGCAAGTTAAAACTACTGATACTGAAATAAACATAAAGGCCGTTGGGTTTGGCAGTTTGATGTCCAGACTAAAAATAAACTCCATTTGATTAGATTGTAGTTAACTGTTATGTCTTTGCGATTCAACAGGGTTGTTGTTTAAATGAGAAAAATGCCGAGACCTGTGTCCGCTATGAGAACGCCTGATACTAAAGTCTACTATCAACTGTTTGGTGAGCTTTTCAGACAAGACAAAATTGACTGTGAAATAACCAGAAGAGTCTTTTTTTTATAGCTAAATCGGCAACTCGCTGGCGATTAGCTTATTAAAAATAATTTGCTAGGGAAAACTAAAAAATACTCGTGGCAAAAGTAGCTTTTTATGAAAATAAGAAAATAGTGGTGGCTAATGAAACATGAGGAAAGTCATGAAAGCAATTGTGTAAAGTTAAGCTATTCAAAACGCTGGGGTTTTATTGGTTTAACGCTATTTTCAATTTCTGTTCATCAACTGATTTCAACTTTGTTTAATTAATTGCTTCTTACATCAACAATTAGTCTAGTCTAATCAAACAATAACAAACACATAATAGAATAGGAGTTACTGACCATTTCACATCGACTTTTACGCTGTTATTTTTTTTTTTTAAATAAAAAAGAAATATAACGAAAAAAGACTGTGGAATAAAAGTAGAGCAAAACTATAAAACACACATAACATTAGCAAATCTACGGTGATATAGTTTCCAAAACCGGATAAAGTTAATTGAAAAGTGCAGCAATAAGAAGCTCGAGTGCGAAATTAATGCAAAAATAAACAAGAGCAGGTAGATAGAAATTTACTATTAAAAATAAAAGTGAAAGCATAATGAAATGAAAGGCAAAGGGCCAGGAAATAATCGAGAATAAAGACTGGATTTGATAAGAATTGGTGTTATATTGATTATAAAGTACTTCACTGTGATTTGGATATATTAACTAGGCAAGACACAATACACAGATCAATAACAAACATAGGTACAAACGCAAACGCAAGAAAAGGGTAAGAGCAAAAAACCTGCATATAAACTGTAGAGAGCTGTTTTGGAGGGAGAAAAAAAGTTAATGAGAAATTTACTTGTTTTATTTATCACTTTATATTGTTGATATAAAGCAAAGCAAAACAAAACAAAGCATAAAAATAGGTTGTGGTAAATTGGTGGCAGGTTTAGTGTGGATAAAAAGTCTAAACAGATCTTTAATACGAACTAAATAGCATAAAGCGATTTTTGCAAAGAACGGCGATACAAGAACAGCTTGTCCTTTGGGAATAAAGTATCCGAATTAGCAATTTAGTGTTGCTAGTCTGCACAAATCCGGATTAAACGCGAACAAAACACCAGTGAAGTATGTTGATTTTATAGTTTGTGATACGAAAAAAGGCTAAATTTAAAACACAGACACTAAGCTTGAAAAGAACTACAGCAAAAAGAATATAACATTTCAGTAAAAAAATACTTAGCATTTCAGTAAAAATGAATATATATATATAGCAGTAGGACGCCGAAATGTCGAATGGAAATAACATAAAGGTTGTTGCCAGGTTTCGGCCACAGAACTCGATCGAGCTAAAACAAGGAGGCGAACCAATAATTGAAATAATCGAAGATCACTCGGTGCTGATAAAGGTTAGAATCCGACTTTACCATTTTACGCCAAGATTTAATTTCATGGTTTTTCTTGTTAGGGGATGTATGATTGTTGGAGCAAAATGTACTTGTGCAGGATAAGATCAGTTGTAATAAAAACGAGTGTGTTGATGATTTAGAGCAATGAAGGACCCAACACATTTACATTTGACCGGACGTTTGGAATGGAGACTAGCCAGGAGGATTTATACAACTATTCAATAAGACAAACGATCGAAGGTAAGTGGGGGTAGTGGAGCGTGAGTTATGGGAATAGTTATACTGTGGCAAACTAAATAATGCGACTTAGTGTTCGATTTTTAAACGTCATGATTTAAAAAATGTATTCATAAACGATGGAAATGAAAAAAGATATTTTCAACGGATACAATGGGACTGTGTTTGCATACGGGCAGACGGGATCAGGGAAGACGTACACAATGATGGTAAATAGAAAACACCAAGTTTGAATATGGTGTTTTTTCTATATTCATATGTATATGAATATGGTGTTTTTCTACATTTATCTTGAGCTCGATTTGATGCATTGTTTGACAAAAAAATAGAGATTTGTATGTGATGGGGTGGGTTGGACTGACTTTGATCTAATGGGTTGTATAGGGATCGGATATTGATAACGATAAGCTCAAAGGGATTATTCCTCGGATAGTGGAGGGGATATTTAACACCATTGTCGAGTCGCCTCAAACTGTAGAATATATAGTTAAAGTGTCGTATATGGAGATTTATATGGAGCGGATTAGAGATTTGATAAATCGTAAGTGAAAGCAAAGCTGACAAGGGCTATTTGGTGACATGAAGCTAAATGAATAATGGCGGTTATAATATTAAGAAGCAAGATGCAATTGATTGACTCTATAAATTTTATATCTGTACAGCATCGCAGGATAATCTGCCAGTACACGAGGATAAAACACACGGCGTGTATGTCAAAGGACTGATGGAAGTGTTTGTCAGCAATGTGAGCGAGGTTTATGATACCATGAAGCAAGGAGGAGAATCTAGGGCTGTTGCCCAAACAAGTAAGTCAGCTGAAATTCTCAACATTCCGAATTATTGGTATTGCATACAGACGATTAGTGACACTTATGATTGGAGGGTGGGCAAATTGCGTTGATTATTTGCAACTAAAATGATATAGTAACATTTAAATAAACTAATGGATGGAAATAGATATGAATGCCGAAAGTAGCAGAAGTCACTCTATTTTTCAAATTACGATTCAGCAAAAAAACACACTGGATGGCAAAACAAAAGTCGGAAGATTGAGTCTGGTTGATTTGGCTGGATCAGAAAAGGTAGGGAAAACGGGCGCATCAGGACAGACTCTAGAAGAAGCGAAAAAGATCAACAAGTCTTTATCGGCGCTAGGGATGGTAATCAATGCACTTACGGATGGGAAATCAACCCATGTGCCATATAGAGACAGTAAATTGACAAGAATTCTCCAGGAATCGCTTGGAGGAAACTCCAGAACAACGCTTATTATCAATTGTTCGCCTTCTTCATACAATGCAGCCGAGACAGTCAGTACACTTCGATTTGGTACAAGGCAAGCAAACGCAGTATTTTTCTGGGTTTTTTTTTAATATATATTTATTTAATTGTCAAGTTTCGTTTTTGGATGTTGATAACTAGCGGCAAAGATATGTTTGTAATTAGCGGTTATCCGGTTCTAGCTCCTGGTTTCTAATTACTAGATCCTAATTCCTAATATTTAATTTCAGATTTCAAAATTAAAATCTAGATATCATAAGCTTATTATGAAAAAAAAAAATCAAGTTCAGCAAAGCTAATATGTTTATTTTTCTATATTGCTTTAGAGCCAAGTCGATCAAGAACAAGGCGACTATTAACCAGGCTCTTAGTCCAGAAGAGCTCAAGGCTATGATCAAGAAACTGAACACTAAAATGGTTTCATACAGTGGCTACATCCAGAGTCTTGAAGTTGAGCTGAAGGTTTGGAGAAATGGTGGGGCTGTTGATGTTGAAGACCAGGCAGCATGGAGTAAAATAACCAAGGCTGATCAGCTACGGGTGGAATCAGACCAAGTAAATGACGGTGGATTGGCCAAGAACAGTGCAAGAGCTCAGAGTACAGGCGGCACCAAGACTCAGTCGGTGGGTAAGTATCAGCATCTGCCACCAGCACCACAGAGCATATCGACCAGCAGGACAGAAAGTCCGGTTGGTACAAGATCAGGTTTTATGTCGCCGTTATCGCCACAGTTTGGCGAGTCGCCATTGAGCGAGCTGACACTAAGGTCAAACACGCCAACTGTACTATATGACGACGAGAGAGAAGAGTTTTTGAAGCGGGAAAACGATTTGGTAGACCAGCTGAATGACAAGGAGACGAGGCTTAAAGACAAGGAACTTGAGATTTCAGAGCTAGCAACAGAGCTGAACGTTTTGAAAGTGGATTGGGAGAGCTCGCGGGCAAGACATGAGCTGTTGACGTCCGAGATAGCACAAATCAAGATTGAGAACGGAAGACTGGAGTTTGGCCAAAAGGAGACATTGATGACAATAGAAAGCTTGAAAGAAGCGCAAGCAGAGTCGGACTTGATTTGCGAGAAGTTGAAGTCGGAAATATGGGAGTTGAAAGAGAATATTATAGCACTGGAGGACGAAAAGTCCGAACTGAGCCTAGCCAACATGAAATCGTTGTTTAACCGGGAAAAGGAGAGTACCGGGAAAATTACCGAGATGTATGGCAGAATGGAGCTTCTAAATCAGGAGCCCAACGAATCACATGGTGCGAAGCTGGTGGGCGGGGAGCACAAGGACCAACAGAGCTTGGAGCTGATCAGCCTGAGAAAGGACCTAGATAGATTGACTCAGAGCGATGTTGACAAGGATGAGGCTATACTGGTCCTCAATAAGCAGAACGCAGAACTGACGCAGAAACATTTAGAAAGCGAGGCGCAGTACAACAAGCTGATGGCCGAGTACGAGGAGTTTTTGGAGGGAAGTATAGCTGCTGACGAAAACATCCATGAAACCGAGTCGGTAAGGCTGACTCAGGTTAAACAGAAGCTAGAGTCACAGTTCCTATCACGGATTGACCAGCAGGAAAAGGAAATAGTCAGCCTGCACAGTGAAAGCGCCAACTCAGCCAAGGAAATCGAGAATTTAAACAAAACGGTTGCATTAACCGAAAAAGCCAACTCTGAGCTAATAGCTGAAATTGAAAGACTGACACAGAAACTAAGTGCCACCAAGTTGGATACCGACAGCCCAGCCTCGTTGCAGGAATCCACTTCTGGGCTTGGCGGATCGGTCAGCAGTTCTTCGGAGATTCTGAATCGTGGGTCACCTGCTGTTATGAACAATGGCGACATAAGAATGGCCGAGCTAAACGAATCTAACGACCAAGGCGTGGCGTTTTCGCAAAGGGCAATGATGATGAAGCTTGCCGAGTTTGACTCGATGAGACAATCTATGATGCGCGATGTGCAGAACAGGTGCGAAAAGATCATTGAACTAGAAATGGCTCTAGATGAGTCCAAACTTCAAAACTCTCAGCTGCTAAAACGCATAAACAACCCTGCGCAGTCCCAAAGAATGGTAATTTTGGAAAAGAACATCACCCAACTTACAATGATGCAGAAGGAGCTTGTCAACCAAAACACCGAACTGAAAAAGCAGTCTTCGCTCAGTGATCGCAAGCTGATGGCACGTTCCGAACGCATTGATTACCTGGAATCTTTGCTTGAACAAACTTTGAGCGACGTTGAGGTATACAGGCGCAGGTTTGAGGAAATAAACTCACAAAGAAACATGGACAAGTCACGTGCCCGATCCGCAGCTGTTGCTGCAAACCAAGCAATGAACGTGTCCAAGCTGCCGTTTGGGCGAGTTGCAAAGCCCATTCGAGGCGGTGGCTCCAGCGTTTCGACAGCACAACACCGAGGGTCTGCTGCTGACGAAGGCGATGCAAACAACTTCAATGACCGAGCGTATACCGATTCTAACTCAAACCCCAACGGAAACCAAAGTAGATCATCGTGGTTGCGTTGGGGCCAATAAATCCACACATTTAGCTTTATTCAGTTTTATCTAGCTTTATTCGGGTTCATTTGCCTTACTATTCTTCCCCTTACAGACCTTTTTATACTTTTTATATATATTTTTCATTTTAAACACTTTTGATGAACTCTCAATATTTAATTGTTAATCGGATTTTTAAATTCACTTCAAATAATCAACCCATCTCTCAATGATTCATTTTTGATTACTCAATTTAAATCAACAGTACCTAACTAGGCAGTTTTAATCCCATTCAAACCTTATTTTTTTTAAAGTTAAAGCAAAAGTTGAAATTTTGAATCATTTCCTTGTTTCCCTAGCATTTAAAATCAATTATTTAATGTGTCTTATTTTAGCCAACTCAAGTTTGACTGAAGTATCAAAGTAGAAACATAACATAACAGAATAAAATAAAATAGAAGCTAGTTAATGCAAAGTTTGACTAGTAATAAATCAAACAACGTTCTTCCAAACGGTGGTGTTGGTGTATTTACCAATCCAGCCGAGAGCCTCGTCAAACCATTGAAGAGCGTTAGCTGGGTTCAGTACCCAATGGTTCTCATCAGGGTAGTACAAGAGTCTGGATGGAACACCTCTTCTTTGGCAAGCAGTGAATGCGGACAATCCCTCGCTAACATCAAGACGGTAATCGTATTGGCCATGGATGATGAGCATTGGTGTCTTCCAGTTGGCTACATAGCTCTCTGGGTTCCATTTATCAAACACCTCACGGTCCTTTGCAATCCATGGAATACCATTGTCGTGTTCTACAAAGAAGAGCTCTTCGGTGCTGTAGTAGGTGCCAACAGTGTTGAACACACCATCGTGGTTAACCAAGGCCTTGAATCTGTCTGTGTTACCGTTCATAAAGTTCATCATGTATCCACCATATGAGCCACCGAGTGCTGTCAATTTGTTTGGATCAATGAATGAGGTCTCCTTCAAAACGTAGTCCAAGCCAAGCATCAGATCCTCAAATGGATATCCTCCCCAGTTGTGGGTGATGGAGTCTGTGAAGTTTTGGCCATAACCATCTCCACCGTGGAAGTTGACGATTACTGTGACAAATCCTTGGTTGGAGAAGACATTTGGATGCCAACTGTAACTCCAGCCGTCGTTCCAACTTTGCTGTGGTCCTCCGTGTACAACATAGGCAAGTGGGTATTTCTTAGTGGGATCAAATCCATATGGGTACAACAACATACCTTGGACCTGCTCTCCCATGGCTCCAGTGAACCAGAATCTCTCTGGTGCTGGTAGATAAAAGTTGCTCAAGTATTCATTGTTTTCTGTGGAGACTTGGGTGGCGGCCATCTTTCCGTCTTGTTGGGTGATGAAAAATTCTACTGGGTTTGACATGCTGTTCATTCTAAAGAAGATTGATCCGTCATTTAGTTCGGCAAAGTCGCCAACTGTTCCGCGGTCAGTGATTCTCACGTTCTTTTCTGTCTCGATGTCAAGCTTGAAGATAGCAATATCAACGTTGATCTTGGTTACGTGGTACAAGCTCTTGGAGTCGTTGGAGAATCTGAGCCATGATGGGCTGACGTCTTCGTTGGCAATCAGACGCTTGGATGTCATGGTTTTGATATTGTAAAGGATGATTTGGTTTTGGTCTGATTCATACCCAGGTGTTTTCATTTGGAGGTAAGCCAACCATTGGCCATCTGCCGAGAATACTGGCGAAGATGAGGCACCCATGTTGTTTTTGTTAATTACCTCTGGCTCTGTGCTTCCATCAGCAGAAACAACAAAAATGTCGGCTCTGGTTTGCCATGCCTCCTCGCGGCCTTGAATCTTTGCAAAGAATGTCATTTTGGTTCCGTCACTTGAGAACGCGTATGATGATGGTTCAATTCCCCATGGTCCGTTGTATTTCTCTGCCACGTTAATGACGTTGGTAGACACTGAAATGGCCCCGTTGGTGCTGTTAAGATCTGCTGTGTACAGCTGGGTTCTGGTGTTTGACTTCCAGGTGTCCCAATGTCTTACATAAAGGCTGTCATATGTAACTCCGCTGTGCACCGTTTCCTTCTCTTTATTGGCGGTCTCTTTGGTTTTGCTAAATGGCACGCCCTTGTATCCATCGGCTACAAACGCAAACTTCTTGGACACGCGGTTATATTGGAGTCCTCCAATCCCGTTGGTGAAGTTTGAGGCTTGGCTAACCTTCTTGTCGTTGATGTTGACGGTAAACACATTTGAAGCTGGCGCTCCTCTTCTTGAAATGAACGCAACAGTGTTGTCATCGATCCAAACTGGCGATGAATCTGACTGGCCCAGTTTCTTCTCAGTCAGCTCAGCGGCTGACTTGTCTCCTGCAACATTCATTATTTTGAGATGAGTTGATGATCTGTTGGCAGTTTTGTTGTAGTGGTACACAGTGTACACCATGTTGTTTCCATTTGGCGACAGTGACAGGGAGGACAAACGCTTGACTCCATACAAGTGGTCTGGGGTGTATTGGTTTACCTTGGACCAATCTGGGATAACCCCGGGCTTTGGGTCAAGCACACCTGCCAAAGCAACATTGGCAATGGCCGGCAGCAGGAATATAGTTGTAAACTTCATGGCTCAGAATCAGCGTACTTTCCTACAATCTATTTTAACTCGATGCTTTTGCTTCTAATTAAATTAAACTTGTCAATAAATAGAAATAAACGGAATACAAGTAAAAAAAAACAGCTCTATAAAATAAACTCAGTAGCTCTGGTCTGAATGTCACTTTAAAAAGCAAAAGATAAAGCGTTGATGCATTGGAATCATGTGTCTCTTTTATACTTTTTTTTCATTTTTTTTTTTCATTACTGTTGTGAAGTGAATAAGCTTTCCCCTTGCCCCAAAATGGAGGGATCCTTGTCTCTTTTTTTTTTTTTTTGTGAGAGATTGTTGTAATGTAATACAGTATTGAATTGAAAACTAAATTGAAGGTAAAGTGTGCTACTTTTTTCAATTGATTCGATTTCAATCTCATTGTAACCAACCACCACCTTTTTTTCTTCTTTAATTACTCTTTAGATTTTAAATTTGGATACACGCTAATTACATTTCATTTCATTTCCTTTTTCTTTTGCTCTTGCTCTTGCTCCTGCTCCTGCTTTTGCCTTTTGCCTTTTGCCTTTTGCCTTTTGCTCTTGCCTTTTCCTCTTTTTTTCAACTCCACTTGTGATCTATTTGTCGAGTCTTCCAACTTGTACTATGATCAATAGCTAATTACCATTAGCTGATTATTGGAGCCATTGTTTGATTAGAAAAATGTTTTGGCTCTAAACCTTGCTCGTTATCGAAAATAACACAATTATCACAGCATCAACTAATTTTAATTTACATTACCTAAAATAAACATGGCTTTTGGTCAATTAACTTTAGTATTGATTGATTAAAAGTGTACAATAAACAAATATGACCAGGATTTTATCGTTTTTGGAATTAAACGATTTGAAATACATTGAAAACAAGTAAGCTATTTGTTTTTGAAAAGCTGCAAAGTTAGATTAAATTGTAAACTGCGGTGGTTTCTGTGAATTTAGTTTAACTTTTTTAGTTTGTATGTTCATTTTGAACTCAATATTGCCTTTTATTGTAGTCATTTTATAATTTATAGATTGAAGTAACGATATTAATATTGACATTCACTTTAACTCCACCTTTTCTCAATATTACATCAAACTCTACCAACTTCAACTCTCGCTCATTGCTTTTCCGGATCGAGAAAAAAAAAAAAGTAGTACATTTATCGAAACCCAATTATCGCCATCCTGCCTAACTTTGCTCATCTTGACTCAAAGTCGTTTCAACTATCCTCTTACCTATCACATTCCTCTTCCCCCCCCCACCCCTAACTTCCCTCCCACTCACAACATCAACAATTTGCATCTATATTTGCACTGACATTTATTTCTATATTGACCAACAACCTTTCAATGCCTAATTCCTCAACAACAAAACTGTCTATTTTGTGTGACTTTGTACTTTTAAGTTACCTCTGCCTATTTCGCACACCTTCTGCCTATTTTAATTGGTTAAAAATTATACACACCCATTTAGTGATTTTAAACCCAGCAGCAAAACTTGAATTCTGATCCGCCCATTGACCAAACACATTTTCAGCAGCCCATCTTATTCAAAAAGCCGCTATTACTTATTTAATTATACCAACTGAAACATCGATTACTCAAAGCTACTTTTCTGTAAACCAAAAAGTAATAAAGTAGCAAATGTAAAAAATGTAAAGGAAAAACTGAAACATTGTTCAAGCAAAATCACTCTATCTCAAAATAAAAACAAATAGATGGCACAGCACTAAAGCATTTTATTTTATTTAATTGATTGAACTTGCTTTATTGTTCAGCAAACCCATCATCCAACTTTCAAGACAAACAGAAAACTGTAGGTTTTGATCGCACGCTTTGGATTTGAAATTATCCGGATTGCTAACACGCCAGCATTTTTTGCTTTTTCTTTCAAACAAAATAATATCTTGTAACTAGTGGTGATTAGGTTATTATCTACAGTAAAGTATTCTTCTGACCAAAACGTAAACTCATTTGCCACCTACGTTTCACGGTGTGACACCCAGAACTATCCCGTATTTTTATTCAACAATGTATTTACCAATTAATATCTAGAATCGGAGCAAAGATGGAGTGCAGCAATAAAACTGTCCAACAATATTCAACTCTATCCAACCGAACTCGCTCAGTTCAGTTCAGTTTAGTCCAACTCATTTTTGGACTGATCATGTGTGCTGTATCTCTTATGAAATTGGGTTTTACAGCATTGTTACAAAGGGTTGAGATATTAGTTTTTTTTTCTCCCAGGAATTAAAGCAGATTCAATTTTGCACAGTTTCGCCTGTTTTCAATTTTGTTCAAAACTTTTACACTAACCGCAAAGGCTGTTTATAAACTTTGACGGACCAGCTGTATCTTTACTTTAACTTAGCATATTTTCACACTCTTTTTAAAAACGCAAAGAGTTCTAGCTATACATCTTTAAATCTTGCAACGCTGCTTTTCGCTTTGGCTTTCTGGCTTAAAAGTAGAACCCATATAGCTTTTATTTGATCAAAATATAAAGCTGTGTTGTTTTACACCGGAAAGCTGGCATGCTTTTGACACGCGATTGAGTTTACCAACACTTCTACCACATCCCGTCTCATCTAAACGTGTATCTTACCCTGGAGCGCACTCTGCATTAATTTATGTGCTATACTAGCTGAAAAAACTTTGAGGAAAAGATCATCATCATAATTCAAAATAATGAGCTTGATAGCATTGAGAGTCGTTTGAAACGAACCAATTGAACTATACAAATAGTTAAATGGTTCAATTTGGGTGGGAGCCCCAGGTCTGTGGAGAGACAGGACTTTACAGAATTCATGCAGCCGTTTTAATATGCACAAAAGCCTTCTTTAATGCCCAAACTCCAAGCTGAATCCAACGTTTGGCTAAAAAACAACATAAGAAATATGTGGTACCACTTGCAAAGAACAACAAGGGCAACTGGTAAAAACTCCTCTAGCAAATTTGGATTGAGACAGCTTAGAAAGTCAAAAAATTATTATTGAGATTAAAAAGTTAAAATTTGACCCAATAACATCCCAAGAACATAAAACAGATCTATGTTAGCTTTTAATTATGTTAATAAGGCATAAAGTTGATATCGGATCCTCTCACATTTACTAGGCTTTTTCCAATTACTTTATTTGAATTAAACAAAATTACGATGATTTGATTCACAATACTGAGCTAAATATTTACCAAGATACTTACTTGCTTTTCAAATTGAAATAACCCGGTGCTTTTGTTTACTCTCACTCTGAATCCTTAATTTAACTCTACCACTCTCGATTCCGTATAATGTCTGAAAAAGTCTTGATTGAAAAGCCAACATACTGGAGAACGCTTTTGCCCAGAGAAGAATGGTCCATTGTAAGTATTTTTGCCATTCTATTTACATTCCAATCTAAAGCAAAGTAATCTAGAGGAAAAAAAAAGTGATTAAAGCTGAATTAAAGTATGATTGCTTGTACAATATGTCTTATTCAAAAAAATTATCAAATATTCAACAGGTTGACCTAAAACGTGCAACGTTTTGGGTGCTGGTTCTTGCCTCGATGATTACTGGCTTCTTTTCTGGAATTTCAGGTTCTAAGGGAATGTTTACAATGATTTCGTAAGTGTGTTTATTGAATTATTATACACTACCATGTTTTGTTTTCACCACCCCTCCCCTCAAGCTAACACAATCGCACCAATTCTACTTTCTCTTTATTCAACATAGCTATGCTCTTTCGACCTACTTTACTATCGGAATTTACTGGAGTAAAATCCTTGAAATTGACACGAACGACTTTGGAGGTCCTATGGAGATAATCTCGGAATCACTAATGCCATCATTCGCAGTATTTCTTGTAAGTTTTTATCCTTCCCCCCCCCCACCCTATCCCTTTTCAGTGATAAATTCACTGTCCATATGCTCATGCATTATATATCAGCTCAATGTTTTTTTGATTCTGAACCAAATGCGCTCAGTTAACCAAAAATTATTATTTAACAACTTTATTCAACTACAATATTATAATAGGTATCGTGGGTGACATTTTTCAACATGTTCCACGTATAAGTACTCGGAAAACACGATTTAAAATAATAATTGTCTACATACATACACGATTATATCTACTTGACTTTAAATGTGTTTATTAAACCAGTTATAATAACAAACCTTAAAATAGCACTTATTTAAAAATCCAAGCTATATATCCATAAAATACACACTTCTTTGAGCAATGAGCGGTGAAAAAGGAGAGGAACGTGTTTATATACTTTTGGAAGTGGTGTTGGCAACCAGAACTTGACCCGATTTTAATATAAAGTGGCAAATTTGGCTGTATTAGCTTCAATAAGACGTGTTTGTATTTATTCAATTTGTATATCATTTAGCTTGAAGCGGTCTGTCCCGGGACTCTGCTATATAGCCATAATGTATTACTGGAACTCCAATAACAGACATAAAAATACATCATCGTTGTTGCTTTCAAGCTAAAAGTTAGTCAAGTTATTTCAACAACAACAAAACAAAAGTCAGTCGAGTTGTGATCAAAGAAAGTGCAACTTAACCGAAATAGTCCAACCAGATACTATTGGTTGAGCCAATCACCGCTTGAAAAAAAATCAATAAAAAAAAAAGCCAAAAGTGAACTAGTAACTTTTTAATGGATCAAATTAAAAAAACCAATTCATAATTTCTTGTAAAAAATTTTTATATATTTTTTTAAATCATAGTTTTTTTTCCCCATTAATAAGAAAATAAAAAACAGGCAAAGCAGAGTTCGACTATATCAGGTTTAAATTATATAAATTAGTTAGAGTAGAATCACAGCAGAAGCCTAGCCGATTTATCAACAGAGATTTTGGATTGGTATTGGTACTTGGAGAATAATTAGAAACCGAATATAGAAAATATAGTAGAATTAGTACGGCAATTGTCAGATTTTCACAAGAGCAAAAGGTTTATTAAGAAGAAAAAAAAAGTGAATTTCGAATCAATTTAGTGACAACGTTACAAAAGTAAAATAGAAAAATGGTAGCTTCAGAAAAAAACAAAAGACAAAATGGCGAAGGGAAGGCTGATTTGAGCGGTGTGAATGCTGAATCACAGACCAGAGCAAACACAGTAAGGTATGGAAATGTGACAATGACAACGAATAATATAGAATCGAATAAGTTGGGGGGCAAAAAAGATAAAAAGGCGCCATTGATCAAAGAAAGCAAAAAGAACAAGAACAAGGGTAAAAATACAAAGAACAAGAGAAAGAGAGCTGTATTGGAAAAGAGTAAAGAGGAAAAAGACCTGGAGTTGTTGCTGTTTGGTGGCGAAGAGGAGGTTGGTGATAGTGAAAATGAGCTCGAGGAAATGGTTCTAAATGGAGAGGAGGAGAGGGCGAATAGCGAGGAGGAAGTTGGGGATGAGGAGGGGGATGGTACTGAGGAGGTAGAGGGAGATGGGTTTGTAATAGATACTGATGGAGGAGCAACCGAAGACTTTTTTGTTTTGGATACAAAGCCTGATAACGGTAGCAAGGTCAAAGATACAGATAAGAATACTAAAAAGGAGGATGAAAAAGCCAAAGTTGAACCAAAAACAGGTAAGTAGTTACGATATGAACAAAGCCAAGTTGTTTCAGCCAAACTATAAAAAAATGTTCTAAGCTGGTTATTACATGGCAGCACTTGAGACTAAATAAAGAAAGAAAAATAAATAAATAAAATAGAAAAGAAAAGAGTATGGGAGGACGAGTCTGAATTGAATTCACGAATAAGTCTGAAGAAACAGAACAACACAAGGAAACTGAGAACCACAGAAGATGAGGATGTTGTTGACGGAAAGGAGTTTGAACAGAGACTTCGTGCGCAGTAAGTTGTTAAATTAGAGATTAATGGGGTTTAATAGTTGGATTAAAAGTTTGGGAAATGGTGTATTTGAAAACAAAAGGGTGTGGAAGTATATAGTGTGTATATGTGCGTGTGTTTATTGAATTGATAAGGGCTGTGATTTGAAACTCTGATATTTATGGGTAATTTAGATTTACAAAAATCAATCCAACACCAAGCTGGGCGGCCAAAAAGGCAAAAAAGAGCAAAAAAACAAGCAATTTGTCCGACTCGGAGTCAGATTCTGGAAATAACTTGGACTCAGAGTCGGAGTCGGAGTCGGATCTGGATGAGGAGTATGAAGGGCAGAAGCTTGTGCAGAGCACAAAGTCTTTAATACGAAAAAGCAACAAGCCGCTAGGAAGCGGGATAATTGATATATTGAGAGTGCGAAATGGAAACCAAATGGCAGTTTCACAAGCAACAGTGCAGCAAATTGAGTTTCATCCAACTGCAAATGTGCTGATGGTGGGAGGAATGGACAAGACATTGAGACTGTTTGAAGTTGATGGCAAAAAGAACAGCAAGGTTCAGTCGGTTTACTTTAAGGATCTGCCTATTATGAACTGTGCTTTTATAAACGAAGCAAGCGAGGTTCTGATTACTGGAAGAAGACCGTATTTCTACTCATTTGACATGCAGCAAGGAAACATCACTCGCCATAGCAACAAAATGCTGGGCGATGACATGAAGTCGTTCGAAAGGTTCAAGTCGTCACCAAATGGCGGGCAAACCTTAGCAGTGCTTTCGCACTCGGCACAAATACTGCTTGTCGACTCAAAAACCAAAAGGTGGCGGTCAACGCTGAACATGAACGGAACAGTTAAAGACGTCAGCTTTAGCTCCAACGGACAGTCCTTGTACAGCATTGGAATGGACTCGGAGGTCTATGAGTGGGACCTGAGGATGGAAAGATGCATCCATCGGTGGAAATCAGTTGAAAGCTACAAGCCTAGCTGTCTTTCCGTGTCTCCAAACGACAAGTACTTTGCTATTGGTGACTACTCTGGAACTGTTAGCGTTTTTGACTCATCCTGCAAATCTACCTCCTCCCCCACTCAGATCAAATCCATTACCAATCTAACCACCCCCATCTCTCAGGCCGAGTTCAGCTCTGACAGTCAGCTAATGGCTATTTATTCCAGAAATAAACGCGACCAGATGAAGCTCGTCCACCTGCCCTCAATGTCCGTCTTTAGCAACTGGCCAACTGTCAACACCCCTCTAGGCTACATCCAATGCGCTAAATTCTCCCCCAACAATGGCTATCTAGCTCTTGGTAACGACAAAGGAAAGGTTTTGCTATATAGACTCGGTTATTACTCCAAATACTAACCAATCCATCCATCCATTTACATATATCTATTTGCTTTTCTCTAGTTTACTTTATTTATTCTTCTCCAGTTTACTTTACTTTTGCTTTTATTTACTATAAATTCTATAAAACCAGTCTATATTGTCCAAAATGTATACAACTCAAGTAAACCGCCTTTCATATCAATTCTACCAACTGCCTACCAGCCACTAGTATCAAAGCCACAATCTGTTCTTTTGTTATTTGGCCCGTTTTTCTTGCCCATTTTTCTTTCTTCTTTTTGCCAAAGCTTGCTCTAACAAAATATCTTTGTCCTAAAACATCGTAATCACCTCAGCTAAACTCTGCCAACTCGCCCACTCTCACATACATTCAAACCCATATATCGTTCCTAAAGTGTTTGGCTTATCTGCGACAACACCTTCTTTGGTCTCAACGCCACAATAAATACCCGAGGTGAATATGGATCTATCGCTACTGTTTTGCGAAGTGGCCACCCAATCTGGCTTAGATACATAGTCTCTTACATCATAGGTAGCCAGCAGTTGGTCTCCAGAATCATTCGCAGTACGGACTGAGCTCGCTGTATCCCCCACATTGCCCTCCTCATCCGGAAGTAAATCAAGAATTGCCAGGTACGTCAGCTCCTCTGTATTCCAAACCTTCAAGGTCCCCTCAAGCCCTGAACTAACCATTTTGCTCTCATCAAAACCGCACGACTCCCTATTCATTTTTCCAGCTCAACAATTTAAGTCTAAAAACATTTAACACATAACACAGCCACTTGCTAGACAACTTTTAAAGTGGCAGCAGTAGCAAAATAAAATGAAAAAAATAAAAAATAAAAGCTAGAAGCAAGAAGCATGAAAGCGTAAAAGCAAAGTTGTTAAAATCAAATAGTCGATCAGTTTAAACCTACATGCCACTAACTATGTAACTATGTGCTCCAACCCAAGCCAGTGTTTTCCAATTATCCATGAATTCTGCTTCATTTTCGCCCGTTCTGTCTATTCCATAATTATAACATGCGATCATGCGACCATCGCCCAAGCCCGCTATAAATACGTCGTCGTCTGGAAAATTGCAAAGGCTGTACACAAATGGCGGATTAAACATCTGGTTCTGAACACCCGAGTCTGTGTCGAACACTAAAATTTAATTAAAATAAATAAATATTATGTTGGCTATTTGTTCAGATACGTTCAAGTATTGTATTTATCGAATTGGACATCTTACTTGTCGATATGCTACAGTCGTATACTTGGCCTTTATTTGAACTGCTTTTTATATTGAATATCTTTATGGTGCTATCAAATCCCCCTGATATCCCTGCAAATCGGTTTAAAAATAAAACACAACAGCCCGTAATATTTACTGCACTTCAACTACAACAAAATGCGTAACACTGATCAACACAACGATGAAATGTACATGTTACCTACCTAAAGAGCCTGAAATTACATCCACCGCACTACATATCTATGTTGTAACATCAAAATAACATTTACTCTTGCATTTGTCATATGTATTTAAAACCATTAATGTATGGAAATGGTCTGAATGATGTTGGCCCAAGCTCTATGTTGCTCCAATACAACACGGTATACCCACTTACATTTCTATGCGGCTCGGTGGTTAGATAGTCTACATTTTCATATTCCCCAAATGCCATTCTTACCACCTCGCCAGAATCCAACCCTATAACAAAAAGAGGATCTCCGGTGCTACCTTCCTCGCGTGTACCCAAAGACTTGTCTATGGCGATACTGTTGATTACCACTGGCTCACACTCATCTCCAGCTAAACCTGAACCCTTGCTGTTTACAACATACTTTTCAAAGGTCTGCAATTCCAAGTTATTGCTGCCCAACATCCTTGTGTCATACGTATTTATCTAGCAGCATGCATACACAACGTTTCAATATTTGTCTTTATCCAAACCACAATAATCAAGCGCATCAAAGCAAGTACAATAGCATCAAAGCAAGTACAAAAAAATCATAGCAAAGCCAACAAGTACCATGTTATTGTAGCCCACACAAACTCTGTAATCGCCATCACCAACAAACTTTGTACAACTAATGCTTTCCAAGGGAAAGTTGGTTATTCTCATTGCTGGCTTTGACGTCGACAAGTCCCACAATACACAAGTTCCATCCTCTACTCCATATTTAAAACCAATAAGCATGTTATATAGTATTTTTTTTGTCTACTCGTTTAAAAGTTGCTTGAAAAGAAACACCAGTTAATTCAACAATCCTACATTAACTCTCGGGTAAAAAAAAAAAAATCAAACCCAATGCCTTGTCCCATTGATAATAAAATAAGCATCAGTCCCATACCTGACCCAGACACAGCTGTTTTCCAGCCTAAAACAGACGTACATTTTGACACACTAAAGTATGTAACTAGATCGCTGTGACCCTCAAGTCTACTCTATGCATTTCGTTTTTTTTTCCAAGTACAAATTGGCAAAGGCAGATTAGTACCCGGTGTAAACTAAAGCTATGTATATCATTATACACCGACTTTACCTTTAACACAGGTTTGTTTCCCATGTCCGATTCAAAGCCCAGTCTTTATCAATTGAAGGGTTTGTAGCTTTTCAAAAACTCAATTTTGACAAAAGGTTCAATTTATTTAATTTTGTGGCTTTGGAGTGTTATTATAGTGTCTATAATTGTAGCCTGCGCGTTATTTCTGTGTATTTATGGTCGTTTTTTATTCCGAATTAAAAGCCAAATTTGTAGAATCTTTCAAAGAATAAACAGCACTTACAAACAACACTACATACTTTTGCTCATTATTTATCCTTTCTATGTGGAAATTTATATTTCCAAGTTAATTTCTAAAATCATTGTTTTTTTGGAAAAAAAAATCAAGATTACATCTGAAATTACCAATAATCTTTTGATCTACCAAAAACTAACATAAAAATATAATCGAGTTTTAATTTCAATAAAAAAATATATATAGCCAAGCTTTGTATAAATGAGTGGGAGGAAAGGATCAGTTGGTTGCTGTTCTACGCTTGAATGGCATTCCCTTGTGTTCTTTGGCAGAGTTCCTCTTTCTTTTCTTTTCTATCAGAATATCAAGCTTCTTAGTACCCTTAAGCTTTTCAAACTTCTCTGCCAAGTCGATCTTTTTGAGTTCCGCTATTGAGAGTAAATGTATTGTTAGTATTTCCTTTGCTATCGTTGTTTTTACTAAAAAAGTTTGCCCAACACAAGCACAAACAGTATTGATCCCATTCTTTTGACTAGGAAAGTGGCACCAGCTATGATTCTTAAAATCAAAGCTGTCCAGGCGCGCTCAGATACACACACATCCACACACTGCAATCAACAGCTAACAAATAATGAATTTTAACCAAGCCAAGAAATCTCTGTAAAGTCTTACATCGTTTAAGGAAGTATGGCTTTTTCCCCTGCTTAATAAGGTTATTCTCTCTCCTTTTGTGCTCTTTCTGTATCTCGCTAAGTCTATCCTTGGAACCGTCGGTTATTTGCCGTGATTGCTATTTTATAATTTAAAATTTTAGTCACTGATTAGCGCTGAAACTGTAGTCAACCAAGTCTATACATTAAACTACATCAAGAAAGAGTATATTATTTCACGCTTAAGCTAAATGGCCTTATTACTATTTGCGACATCAATGCTTCAATTGACTTGGCTTCCTCCGGATCCTTGTTCTTGATCTTTGACAGTCTCTTTTTCATCTCAGTCATTTCAGAATCTTGATACTCTTTTAAAAATCCATACGACTTTTCAAAAAATTCCTTATTGTAATGACCAGCTGTCTTTTCAAACCGCGGGTCGTATGATTTCTAATCCCAAAATACCCAATTAGTTGATTAAGCATAAGTACAGGCTATTTTTTTTTGCAATATTTCCCACTAGATACAGGCACCAAGAATTAATTATCATCCAAGGCTTGGATCCCCTAGTTTTTTTTTTTTTCAGAAATAAAGCTTTCAAGTTTAAATTACATTTTTTTTAACTTCAATGACATCGTGGATCCTAGATACCGGTTTTTTTGACGTCATTATTGCTGGCCTATTTTAGTTATTGTTATTTTTAGCTTAAAACCTCCTATCTCTTTTTATCACAAGGATTAAACAGGCAAATCATTAGCTCTTTATCAAGGTAAATAGGCTCTGCAACTTACTGTTTTCTATTTTCTTTTCTGTAAACCTTTTTCCCTTCTCTCGATGCCTGCTCCCTTCTTTTAGGCATTGATGTAATGTTTTGGCTGTCGCTGTCGTCGTGTTTGCTTGCCTTGGCCAATTTCTTGTTGCTGGAGCTTTTTTTGCCACTGGCTGATCCTCGGTTATAAATTTTGTCAAATTCTTTAACGCCCATTTGCAGTTTCATTTTTACCAACTCGTCCATCGGGATTTTGGACAGCTCTACGCAAACAATATGTTTGATTTAGTCTATTACTTCCAAAATAGTCGCCTGGCCACATCATTCATTATTAAAACCTTACTCGTGTCTAAAGTCATTAAAATTACCTTTTCTGAGCTTGTTCTATTTGATAATCGAAGGTAAGTTATTCAATTTAGTTTTGTGCAGTCAGATATGTTCAATTGAAGATCCTGTAAAGAGATTAAAATTAAAATCTTACAAGCTTTCTTTCATTCTCGGAATCAACAGAGTTGTCTGAATCTTGATCGTCTTCAGCCTAATAAAGCGCGTTATTGTCCAGAGTTAATTTAATATTGTTTACAATGCTCAAAAGCACACAAAATTGACTTTGAAAGTTATGCTAGATAAAGCAATATATAAAGCTATTCAACAAACAAAAGTGCACTCGAGTATCCACCAACACTTTATAGCAGCTTTACATACCTCGCTATTTGAGAAATCGGATTCTGATTCTTGTGAATTTTGCTGTTCATAATTTTCCTCTTCGCTACCGCTTGTATCTGTATCCTCACTCCTGCTTTTAAGCATGGTTTTGTGTGCTTTGCCTTTCTTGTATTCGCCGCCCATTTTCCAAATGTACTGTTTATATTTATATTGTTTGTATGTAGAAAACAGGTTGCTCTTGAAACCAAAATACAGTTTTTGCGTTTTATTTGCTTTATTAATCAGATTTAATGTAAATTTTTTTTTTTCGAAAATAATTTTAGTGCTTCTTTTTCTATAAATTAAAGCTGATTTTGGCTAGTGAAAAGCAAGCGGCCAATTCTAGCCAATTAAAAGTACACGCTAAACTCGGGGTATCAAATAACTGGTGCTTTCATGCGTAAACCTTTAACTTCATCCTCCCACCCCCCACCTCACTCCACATTTTCTCAAGGAGATATACTCGCTAGACCACGGTTTACATAGTATACAATTCAGTGAATTTAACAAAAATCAGAGTGGAAAGTTACAAGGGAAAAGAAAAAGTTAAAACCCGCTACTCTATTGATGCTTGCCGATTTTTAGGTAGTCAAAGGCTGCTCGTTGCCAAAGGAAATGATACTAAATAGAGCTATTTAGAAAGCGTCTTCATTCTTTCAAGCGAAACAGAGTAGTCAACCTTGCTTGTTAAAACGCTGTCTCTACCTCCACACGCGCTACTCCATGCTTTGATTCTTTCAATGCCTTGCACTTCACCCAAGTTCTTACCCAAAATTTCGCCAACAGCAAAAATTCTATCTACAAACGTAATCGCACTAATGTCTGCCAAAGTGAATCGCTCGCCTAGATAATAAGGCCCACCTGCGGGACTCTCTTTTAGCATTAGGTTGACCTTTTCCAAGCTTAAGATCATTTTACTCCACATGGCAAGTTTTTCGTCACCGTTTTTTAGCTTGAGTACTTGATAGATTGGTGGAATGATATTTTTTGAGAAATAGTCAATAAAGTGTCCAACCTTGAATATCTCAATCGGGTCAGTCGGCATCAAGCCGGTTTCAGGTGAGATGTCTGAAACATATTGCGCAATAAGGTATGACTCTACTAAAATCGTCCCATTCATCAATCTTAGAGCCGGTACTTTTAAAGATGGATTAACCAAGTGATACCATTCGGGCTTGCTGTTTAGGTCAATATCTACATTATGGTAAGGAATCCCAGCCTCTTTCAAAGCAATCACAACTCGTTGTGCAAATGGACAATAGTCGGCATTGTATAAAGTTATCTCTGAATCACTATGTGGGTAGCTCATATCACCAAAAAGCGTTTATTGTGTTGTTGAGTATTGTTTTGTTGAATATTGTTTTGTTGAATACTGTTTTGTTGAATATTAATTTGTTTATCATTGTTTTATCACTATGAAGCTCCAAAGTATGCTTCACTTTTGTAAAAGTCGCATTTCCTTTTCCTTGCAGAATTACTCACTTTGTTAGAGAGTGTGTGTTCAAATAGAAGCGTTTAAGGCAAGTATCGCCATTTTATGAGTGACCTGATTAGTCGATTGTAGCTGTTAAATTATTAGCGACTTTATTGCTCGAGGCAAAGGATTGGCCATTATATTTCCCTTTTGGGCTTGGTAGAGGTCTTACACAAAAGTAATTTGCCATAAATAAACCAAACTTTCCGCTAGTATATTGTAGATGGTTAGACATTTAGAACTCGAGACGCAAAATGTCGGTTATTTTTAAAAGCACTTGTATTCAGACCACCTTAGAAGAGCAAAATAATGTGTTTGTGTTGGTGTGAATATCATCCCGATGACTTTTAGCTCCTTTGTTGTTTATAAGCACTACAATCTCAACACATACTCCTCTCACAAGTACTGTGGTTGATGCGGTGCTGCATTATGATCCAACTATGGCGTTTGAGGTTGGTGTTGCTTTTTTATTATTATTAGCTGATTCTGTTTTCGTGCCTTGGAAATGTGTTTTCCTGTGGATCCTGAAGACCGTAGAAATGCTTTTATCTTGGTTACACGCCTGTTTACATTTGCATATCTCGCAGCTTCAACTTGATTGATCAGACATGTGTTATAAATGTGTACGTTTGGTGATCTATTATTACTTGCCAATAGTATGCCGCCAGTATTTGTTTATTGTTTGTCCAGCCCAAGTCTATCTATTGGTTAGCTAGGATCCAAAAATCCCACAATGCGTGTCAAGTAAACCTTAAAAGCAAATTAGGCCAAGTTGATAAATACACAATGCAACTTTGTTTTTAGAAGATCATTTTTTTTAAATAGCGCTCTTTTAACTAAAAAGTTGACCATTCAGAACAAATGAATTAAACTTTATTTCGGTATTAAATTAGGCCTTTTTTCAGTAGCGATTGGAAAAAGAAAATAAAAGGAAACCCTCTTAAAAAACGTAAAAGAAGCATAGAGTCAATCTAAACTGCAAAGACAGGAGTACTGCTAAAAATAGTCCCATTATTCCAGGAAAAGGCAGAATATAAGTTGCTGAGAATTTTGTTGATAAAACTGGAACGCCAAATATATTAGTTAAAATCTATTGTCTTTTTTTTTCTTAGCAAAAAAAAATTGTAATCTTATTTCTCCCTAAATAAATAGGTCTTTAACAATCAATAAACATACCCAATTTGGGTTTTCCTCATCTCGATTATTCAACAAGTTTAAACATGGAGAGTAATGTAGCAAGAAGATTCTCGGTAACATTGAACCCATCAAAGCCGGAAAT
Organism: Capniomyces stellatus; assembly: GCA_001661515.1. Taxonomy (NCBI): domain Eukaryota; kingdom Fungi; phylum Kickxellomycota; class Harpellomycetes; order Harpellales; family Legeriomycetaceae; genus Capniomyces; species Capniomyces stellatus. The sequence goes on from LUVW01000024.1 coordinate 62,050, forward strand.
CGAAAGTAAAAGCATTGTTCCAGTTACCAATACAAATACTGAAGAGATAGACCGAGTGCTACAGAATGACACAAAATTGTCAGCCGCAGCAAAGCTAAAGAGAAAGCTAAAACGAAGAACTTTACAGCCAAGCTTGTAAGCCCTTATCTATCACTGGCGCCTCTATCTAACGATAGTAGTAACATAATATGAAAAAAATGAGAAAAAAAATGAAAAAATGAAAAAAAATGAAAACAAGAGGAGAGATTAACAGCGATCCTTTTTTTTAAATTTTTTTTAGGGTAACTGTCAGCGAGAGCGATGCTAAATACGTACGAGTTAAGCCCGGAGAAGTAGTAGCGTAATGATTTTAGAATACATATCAAGACTGTTTAAATGGCTAATGGTTACTTACAGAATTTTGTATGTATAACAACAATAGTGTTGAGTCGTCCATGGATACCGACGCTATAGATGCGATAATCAGAGAGGAATGAGGGCAAAGCGGGTTTTTTGTATACTTTTACTTTTGAAAATTTTGACTCCTTTGATTAGCCTTTATCGTATTTATCGTCTTTATCAACCAAACCAATATTATTAACTCTAAAAATCAACCCGGTCACAAGTACATTGCGACCTCTGTTTATAAAATTACTAGTTTACACCAAGTCAGCTCCATCTTCCAAGTCTGGTTTAATGACCTGCTGTGCTCTAAAAAGCATAATTTCTGTCATATTTTTTTTCGAGTAAAAAGTATGCTGATTATTTTACAGAAGGTGGTGTTGAGTCTACGTTTTGCTATAAAGCTGTGCTTGTTAGTAACAGATTTGCTGGATTAAACTTTTGGTAAATAGCTGGGGCGGTTGGTCAGAGTTACCGGGACTTTGTCCTTACTAGCAGAACTGGTCTTGGATCTTTAACAACATCGTTTCTAGCAACTAGCTTGATAGTAGCACGCAAGTATTATCGATCTACGTTGGATGCAGATGAATGCACAGATGTATATTTATGTTTATAGAGTCAGACTAGCAAAAAAAAAAAAAAAGCAAAAGCAAAAAAAAAGCAATCAAAGCGCGTTTGTTTTTATCATTGTGCTTTCAAGTCAGTGGGTTGTTCAAAGCCACCTTTGCAAAACAGGTGTTGGTTTTTCAGGCTTCAGGCATTGACGTAACTTTTACCCTCATGTTTAGTGAAAAGTACGCTACAATTTCTGAAAAGCCAATTGACTATAAACGACCCACAGCACTTGGTAAATGTGAATTATTTGCCTAAAACCAACATTGTATTTGCTTTTGATTTTTTTTTTAACTCTAAAATGCGTAATATTTTTACTACGTATTTAGGATTGCGTTAATAATTTCCTCAACTCGATTAATTACGAAACCCAAACTCTTTTGTTTAAACTCCTACATAAAAATACTTATCCAAATAAATATATACGTTAATAGGTTCTTTTCAGCCAAGATTTCAAAAGTTTGTTCTTAAACACACACACACACACACACACACACACTTGCCTTTATTAACATTCTAGGGCGGTCTGATATTACTAATAACAATGAAGTTGTCAAAACTGGGTTTGGGAGCGGGTCCATTTGGAGGTGCTTACGATGAGTTCGGGCTTAGTATTCCGCTCGAGACCGTTTCCTGTGCATTTAAAAACGGTAAATACACAATAAAGTAGCTTTTCCCAACATTAAACCCTAAAGAATTCCTTGAGAGTAATTTTTTTGAGAAAACATTTCTATGCTGATGTGCCAACTCAACAAAATTACCCGCGCTTTTATACAACTATTTTTTGATGTTAAATGACAAAGTGACGGTATTACTCCCCAAATAACAAGAAGCCATGTCTTGTATTTACTATATAATTGATACTTATTTTATTTTATTATTTTAAAAAAAGGTATAAATTGGATTGATACGTCGCCATATTACGGGAATAGCGAGGAGGTGTTGGGAAGGGTTCTACGAGAATTGGCGGTGACCAACCCAAGAAATACATATATGATCTCGACAAAAGTGGGTAGATACGGCTACTATAAAAAGGATTTCGACTATAGCCCTGAGCGTGTGCGAGAAAGTGTGAAAACCAGTCTTGAAAGGTTGGGCACAGATTACTTGGACTACGTGTATTGCCATGACGTAGAGTTTGTGGATATGCAGTTGGTTTTGGAGTGTGCGTTGCCGGAGCTGTTCAAATTGAAGAACGAGGGTGTAATTAAGAATGTTGGGATTAGCGGTAATAATCACTTGATGAAATTTAATATCAAATATATCCTGTTGCTTGATGAGGCTTAATGCTGGCATATATGTGTTGGACACGTAGTACAATGTGTTACTTACAACTGTTTTTTGTGGCTATTTTTGGCTGGTGTAACTCATAGGATACCCGCTGGATGTTCTGATGAAGATAGCAAGTGTGCAGAAAGAGAAAGGACAGCCTCTTGACCAAGTGTTGTCATATTGCCATGCAAATCTCCATAACAAGCAGGCAATTCAAAGGGTCTCTGAGTTTAAAGAGGCTGGTGTTAAAACTGTGATAATGGCATCACCGCTTTCAATGGCCTTACTGAGATCGCAAGGCCCAATGGATTGGCATCCTGCTAGCCAGGAGTTGAAAAACGCGGTGAAGGAGTGCGTAAAGGTGTGTGCTGATAAAGGCTTGGAGTTGGCAGACTTGGCACTCAGATCAGCATTCGCGCTCACGTTTGATTCCAGCACAAATAAAGATGAAAACAGCACCGCTGATGGATATGTGGTGGGTATGCTGGGAGAGCAGCAAGTAAAAGACGCTGTTTCGGCATTAAAAGAGTGCTCAAACTTGGTTAAGAATTTGAACCAAGAGGAGTATAACTCTGAGCTAAACAGGAGCTATAGAGAGTGTTTAGTTAAGGTCCAAGAGCTACTGGCACCTTTTGTTGGTTACACCTGGTCATCCCCACCAGAAGATGCGTAGTGTATTTTTTTATATATTGATATAATATTTGGGTATTTAGTTTATGATAGTGGGTATATGACGTGCATTTTTCTAATAACAGTCAAAAGTCGATTACCTTTTTTTAACGCAAAACGGAGTGAATAGTGGGTTTGAATAGACCAAAAACAAACATCAATTTGATCTTGATTGGTAATGGAATAAATGAAAACTTGTTGATAAAGATTTATCAAATTGAAGGAAAAAAAAATTAGATTTTGATTTGAAATTATTAAAAAAAAAAAAAATGTAAAAAGTAAAATGTAAAATATAAAAAAAATTGAAAACTAGCTAAGTCTTGTGTTATTAAGTTGATAGATTTTTGTTATTTTTGCAAGCTTTGTCCATTACAATAATTTAAACCATCTTTCAAGGTAATTAACAGAAAAAAGCAAGTGTAGTAAAAAAAGGAAATAGAAAAAAGGAAATAGAAAAAAGGAAAAAAGAAAAAAGGACAGGAATAGTAGCGGCAATAGTAATAAAATATGTTTAGTTCAATTAAGAAATCGATTTCGACACAAAGAGGCATTAGTAACTCGATTGTTAAACTTACAAAACCAATTCAAAGTCAAACGGGTTTACAAGGGGCAGTTTGGGCTAGATCATTTAGCAATACAAATCCCAAAAGCGATGAGGGAGTCAAAGCGACAGAGAGCGCCAAGCATGGAAGCAATGACGGAGGATTAGAGATTGAAACGCCAAAGATGCAAACAGACAAATTGTATAGGATTGAATTAGTCAGGTCGTTGATCGGGCTACGACCCAAAATCCGGGCCAACGCAATCGCTATAGGACTCAAACGTGTTGGCAATGTATCATTCCACCCAGTTACAAATGAAATGGCGGGTATTATTCTCAAGATCAAAGAGCTTGTGCGCGTGGAAATGGTGACGGAGAAAACAAGTAAAAAAAATCCACAACCATTAGGGTTTGAAGTTGTTAGGAAATTCACTCCTTTGGCCTTAGAGTCCAAAGGTGCCGATTCAATTGCCAGCTGAATAACCTGAGTTTATTTACTTGTGACTTGTTTGCACTTTTTTAGTTTTTCATTAATTTTGGTACATTTTATTTTGTTTTGTTTTTTTCTGCTTTTTTTTTTTATTACTTTTAAATTCTTTACTTTGTTCAACTTTATCCATTGCTTTTCAATCAATTTACTGTACGTGTTTTGAGTTTAAGGGTTATCAATGGACTTGTGTCTAAAAGTTAAAATAAGGCATAAAGCATCGATATCGAGTAAATTGTATTGGCGGAAATTAGACATTACTACTATGTTACAGAGGAATAGAGCCGGTATTGGTAAGGGATATGTATAAGCTGGTAAAAGTAATTTTAGTCTACTGCGATAGGGAAAAAAAAAAAGAACAAAAGTAATAAAAGTAGTGAAAGTAGTGGTGGATGTTTATGATTTATCACTGCGATTCGATACTTCAAAAGAATCATAAATAGGGTGGCTAGAGGTTGTATTAGAGTCCGAGTTGGAATTCAAATTGGAGTTTGAGTCGAGACTATGGTTTGTATTGAGACTCTGGCTTAAATGCTGGTTTTGATTTTGATTTTGACTTTGACTGCTGCTATGACTGCTGCTATGACTAACGCTACGGCTCTGGGTTTGGGATTGACATGTTTGCTGGGGCAAAACATTACTTTGATTTTGATTGGGAGTACGTATTTTGAGTTGGCCATTGTTATCGTGGTAAAACGACAGCGATAGTGGGCGGATGTTCAAGCTTCCGCTGTTGGTTCGCGGACTAGCAAGAAATTCGTTTTGACTCAAGTTGGAGTGCTTTAAGTGGCCAAAGGACGCCATTCTGGGGCTTGAAATGATTTGACTTCTTCTAAACATCGAGCTGGTTGTTGATTTGGGCTTTCGAGTACCAACCGGGTTGTCGTCGTTTAGGCTGAATGTTGAGCTAGTGTGTTTGTTATTGGCTTTGAAGCTGATTGCAGGATGCATGCTTGATAGGGCATGGGTTATGTTTGTGTTTACGTCTAGGCTTGGCTGAGTTCTGCTGCGACCCTTGTGTTTAGGCAGCGCCCACCACTGCTCGTCTGTGCTCAAGCTGTTTCTATTTTCAGATTTTGGTTTTGGTTTCAGTTTTGTTGACAGGCGAGGCTGGCTGTTTATTAGCCCCAACTTGCCACCGGCCTTATTTAACGACTTTATAGCTGCGTTATTCTTGTCGATTTCCTGGACTAGCAGCAGGTACTGGTGAGCTGACTCTGGCGGGACGTATGGTTGGTCGTGGCTAGAGTACCTGCTGTTTGGTGTAATTGGCGGGTCATGTATTACTGGGAATGAATCAAGTGAGTCTTTACTGGTGTTTCTAACTTTGTTGTAACTACCAATAAAGTCGTTTTGCGTATAGCGAGATGTTCTATCGTTGCTGGTTGAGTTTTTGTGGATGCTGCGACTACTGGAGTCGACAAGTTTGGCTTGGTGGCTAGCCATTGGCTGATGGAATGTTGGTTTATTGATGGCTTTGGGGCCTACATCAGACATAAACTCCCGAGTAGGTGATGCGTTTTTTATAGTGCTGGAAAAAGACGGTGTTTGTGTTTGTGTTTGTGGGAAATTGTTTGACAGGTTGGTTTCAAGATCAAAGTCAAAAGAGTATGGTTGGTTGCTGGAGACTTCCACAGCTTTATTATCCCAGCGCCCCTTCAAACCTCCAGACATATCCTCATTACTGGTTTTTCGTTGAGCATTAACTATGTCCAGACTCCTGTTCATGCTTTCTATCGACCTGATAGACCCTCTTTGTCTTTTTGGCTCGCTATCGTGTTCTGAGTTTGGGTATAACGGCGCACCGTCTATATCGCCAAACTTGATCACTGGGCTTACCCCTGCGCAAGTCTGCGACTTTGAAGGGGAGATCTTGTAGCTAACCTCACCTCGCTTTCCTTTTGGGTCAATGAGATTGTTGGAGGCGCCGTCTTTCAAAATGTCAGGTGCTAGTTTTGTGTTTTTAACCGACAAAGCGTCAAAGTCGTTGTTGAAGGAATCGGCATATCCGTCAACACCAGAGACCCCTGTAGCGCTGAGATGGCTTTTCGCATCTGACTCGTCAAATGTGCTATAAAAACTAGGCAGGTTTTTTCTGTTCTGCCTCAGTTCAAGAATTTTCGGTGTCAGTCCCATTTCAGCAAGATCCAGGGCCTGCTGGCTGGTGTAGCTTGTGCTCGGGGTTAGTTTCCTTAGATAGTTTTGAGTAACTGATGATGATGATGACGACGATAGTGACGATCTGGCTGTGTGTTGCATCAACGGTGACGCACCCTCAAATAACGATAACGAAGATGGCGACGATGGAGACGACTGGCGAAGACTCGAACTCTGTGCTAGGCGCTGGTAATGGCTGTGCAGCAGTGTTGGGTCGTTCGTGCTTGCTTTGCTGATGTAGCTGCTTGTGACTACTGGCTGGGATATACCTAGATCCCTCGAAACCATTGGTGCAAATCCCTGGATCGAAAAATGGGCGGTACTGCGTACTGGCGGGTCAACAGCCTGTGAAGCAAACTTGTATTGTTCCTTATTTTCTCCATTTTCTCCATTTCCCTCCTTTCCTTCCTTTCCGACTTGGCCAAACTTGCCCCCAGTGCTACTCGTTCTACATTCCAAATCTGCCTCGTTCAGCGCTCCCATTCTTGGTCTCCTCGTGTACAGGTCCTTTGGCCGATCGCTGTTTCCCACAGAATACGAATACCTCCTGCTTATTGGCGTGTTTGGCTTAGACCCACTTAGGCCCTCTTTCTCCCCCGACAAATTGTACCTCTGAGATATCGTACTCCATTTAAAATGTGCCGTTTCTCTTCCGCCCGTCTTACTGTTAGCCAAGACATCATAGTCGCTACTCAGCCCTCTGTTCTTCATATCATTCGCTTGCTCAATCTCCTCTACATACCTTCCCATAACTCTGTGTTTTCGCAGCTCAAGCTGCCTCTTAGGCCTTGACATTTTGTACGTCCGCACCGACAACGCCTTTACCAACCTCCTGTTCCTCAGCTGCCCTACTACATCTCCCTCCAGTAACCGGGTTTTCTCTGGCAATAACGACTCGAGCTGCTCAAGCTGCTCAAAAATATCCTGCATCAGTTCATACGACCTCTCTGCTTGTCGGCCTATCGTGTTTAAAGTCGAACAAACATCTATTTCCATTTGAATATGTTTGTTCGTTTTTTCCACATGCTCGTACGCCTGCACAACTCTGTTTTCCGCATTCTTCACCAGTTCCACCAGCTCTGACTGTAGCTCGCTTACCGCCCTTGTGCTATCAACCACAGACTCTTTGAAAACCACACACACATTGTATAAATCCTCTTCATTGATATTCTGTTTTTCTACTCCAAGCTCATTCATCTTTGCATAGTTTGAAAACCCTGATCCCGCATTTATATACGAAGAACTTGAAAACAGTAGTCCTGCAAATCTTGACTTTGCTGTCATTGGCAATATAGGCTCTATCACCAAACCCTCAAGCTTCTTCATGCCCTCGTCAATCACCTTACTTTCGCTCGCCGTAGACACTGTAACTATGCCTCCCTGCCCCGCCTTTTGCCTTTGGCTTGCACTACTGTCCCCCCCGCTAATGCTCTCCGCTGAGTTTTTTACTCTGTACTCTGAGCTGCCCAAGTATTTGTCTTGGAAAGACTTTCCCAAATCAACACTTTTGTTGCCGCCTCTGTTCTTCCGAAATTGCTCCTTGTTCTTTGTATAGTTTTCTATCTTTTCTATTATCTCGTATCTTTTATCTGTAGTCTCTTTAAACCCCGCCAAAGATTCCCTAGGCTTACCTCTCCCGCTTAAACCACCTATATCATGCAGTTGTTTTTACCCCTTTAAATAAATATTTCCTTTAGTTTTTATACTATACACAGCTCACTCTATAAACAAAAAAAAGTTAGTGCGGCTTTAGTTGGACCACTTGTGTCTACTTACTCTTCATTTGTTTTGTCCGCTGATTCTGTATGGCGTGCATTTCCTTTTTACTCGTGCCATACTCGCCCCCACTGAGTATTTTGGAATTATTGTTTCCCATTTTTGTTTATTTTCTCTTTTTCTTTTATTTGCTGCTATGCTATCGCCTTTATACTATTTCTATATTTTATATTGGTCCTATTCGTGTAATTTCTTCGATTTCCGACCTCGCTGCTCGAATATACCACAGTCTTTTTCTTATACGTCGACCTGAACATGTAGTTTATTCGTTTTATACATGAGCACTGCTTTACATTGAATACACACTCGCTCCACACTAATTTAGACTCATTCGTTTGGTTTTTGGCTTCAGTTTCAGTTTCAATAAAAACATGCGCAAGCCCAATAGCCGAATGGTACTGTGTCTTTTGTTTATTTTGTCTTGCTTTGTTTTTTGTTTCTAAAAACACACTCAAGGTCACGTCGAAATTCTAACTATTATCGCGTTTTGTATTTTAGCTATCGCCTTTGTTTTTGTTTTGCTTAATTGGCAGAGCTTAGCTTCTATTTGTGCTTAAGGTTTAGTCGGCAGCACTAGCTTTTAAATTGTATAGCTGGGTTTACTTGGCCATAAATTGGAGCTTCCCTTTTGTCACTATTTCTTTCCGCTTTTCTTGTCAACAATTTTATTCAAATACTGTTTATTGTCGACTTTTTTTACTGTTCATTGTTGTTGGTTTTAATTTGGTCAAAAAAAAATCAAATAATTGTAAACCCCTCAAGGGACAAACAGATTTTTTTTTATCAAACGCACTTTCTCGTCGTAAGCAAGGGGATAAAACTTTTGAACAAGATGGTTGCACTTGCTTTGGCTTTTCTCAAATGTCTATTATTATACTAAACTCACTAGCTGGCTTGGTAACCCACTCCAGAAAAACCAGTGCTGCATTCTTAAATATTCCTTCTTTTGGTATCCTCTCCATTTCTGTTTTTTATAGTAGGGGGGGGAGTGGGTTTGTTTCGTCTTATATTCTAGTAGGTTAAGCGTATTTATTCTGTGTTGCTAAATGATCTATCTTGACTTAATTAGTTTTGGGTTACTTTGATTGGTATAGCCTTTATTTACTTTATTTAATAACGAACTCTAATTGAGCTAAAGCTTGTTATTGTTTTCAAGCTTCCAATTTTATCGAACATGGTCGTTATTGAGCTTGTAAAAGGCTCTTATCAACCATATAGCCTAAACGATAAAGAGTGCAAAATAATTGAATTTTTTTGTTGTAAAAAAACACAACATTGTGCTCTTTACATTTAAAAAGTACAACAACATTTGAGATCGACCAAACAGAGTTAGCCCCCTGTGAAGATAAGCAAGGTTTGATCATTCCTGCATAAATATTAATTATCACATAATTTACTTGAAATGAAAATTCCATTTCAATGCGTGTGCATGCTAAGGTCTGAAACAATACACGTATGTTTGTGTTTATCTAGCGGCACCAGTCGTGAATGAGTAAAAACTGGTAACTGTGGTGCGTTCAGATATTAGTTCTGGGAACTATTCCGTTTACTTGGAAATGAAATTTTGTTCTTGACAAAAACTGTGCAAAGTCATACCCGATAGCAAAAGAAAAACATTGCTGGATCGTATAAAGCTGGGGGGGTTTTCCGATCTATGGTGATAGCCAAGTTTCTTGCTACATAAATGGATGATATTGACGTTCAAGTAAAGAGCATCTCATGGCATTTAGCTTTTATATACCAATACAGAATAGAGTGCCAACAAGTTTGCATAATTATAAACTTTTTTGCTCTAGTTTTTGATTGTTTTTGTTTAACCTCTATTACTAAGCCATATTTTTTTAATGAATGAGAAAACAAAAAAAAAGAGAGAAGGTAACAAGAAAAGAAAGAAAAAAAGCAAAAAAATGCGAATTTATTGGACAAGGGAGTTTTTATGATTTTATTTTTTTTAAAGACATAAAGTAGACGAGGAACCCAAATTTGAAGTCAAAGAGCCTAAAACCACAGATTTGTTTTAAAAAAAAAAAATTGCAGCAAAAAAAAAAAAATTAAAAAAAGTAAAATTAGACTGACAAATCTCAAGATAAAATAAGTTGGTAAAGTTAAGCAACCTTTAAAGCAGCAAGAGCAAAAGCAGTTGATAAAATTGAAAACAAGAGGGTTTCAATAACAGCAATATTCCTTCAGTTTTTAATCAGACTAGAAACTCGATATAGGTAAATAAGCGCATTTATAAAGCATATAGCACAGGAAGAAAGGTGTACGAGTACATTTTAGGAAAAATGCAAATGAATGTGAATAATTGAGATTAAGAAAGAAAAAAATGGGATCCAAAGGATATGGTATCGACCAAAAAAAAGAAAAGAAAAAAAGAATAATTCAAAGACCAAAGAGTTACTAGATCTTTAAAAGATCCGATGCAGTTTTCTTGAATCTTATTTGTAAAGCATAAGCAGCAAAATCAAGTCATAAGGCAAGATTACCTCTTGATCAGAAAAAAAAAACAAAGAATTAAAAGTAGGAAAATATTACAATAATAGTAGATACAGCTTGGGTAAAAATGTCGGCAACAGAAATTGACACTAATGTTGAGTTGTGGAAGATGAAGAGACTTATTAAAAGTCTTGAGCAGGCTCGCGGGTAAGCAAATAAACACGAATCCAAAAGAATAGGAATTAAATGATGCTGATAATTGCGATTAAATGTATTGACGGTGGAGATTTCAGAATGTTGAAGGTGTAAAAAAATAAACTTAAACTTTAAATACACACAAATTAGAAATGGAACATCTATGATTTCCCTTGTTTTGCCACCACGATCTCAAGTTTCCCAAACAACAAAGATGTTGGCTGATGAGTACGGTACAGCCTCAAACATCAAGTCTCGAGTAAATAGATTGTCAGTGCTTTCGGCAATTACATCGGCACAGCAGAGACTGAAGCTTTACAACAAAAGTAAGTAAAAGGGGGCAACATTGTGTTGATAAGTCACTTTTAGTAACGTTCAAAGTTGGGAATGAGTTTGAGAGAGCTTTATGCCAGCCTGGCAGTTTAAGAGCGATATTTGTCTATGATGCTGGTGCAGTATTGTATGTGTGTGTATGTGTGTGTGTGTGTGTGTGTGTAACAACCTTATATCTTTGTTTGATTTAACAAGAAAAAAAAACGTGTGCATGCACATATTGTAAACCTATGTGAATAGTTCCAACCAATGGACTTGTTGTATACTGTGGAACAATTGTTACAGACGAAGGAAAGGAAAAGAGAGTGAACATTGACTTTGAGCCATTCAAGCCAATCAACACATCGCTTTATATGTGTGACAACAAGTTCCATGTAGAGGCACTCTCTGAGCTGCTAGAGTCAGATAACAAGTTTGGATTTATTGTTATGGATGGTAACGGTTCGCTGTTTGCTACACTCAGTGGAAATACCAGGGAGATTCTCCACAAATTCCCTGTCGAGCTACCAAAGAAGCACGGTAAGAAATGAGAGCCTAAATAAATAATTAATTAATTAAACACAAGACAAGAAAATATCAGGGCAATTTAGGGCAATTTAGGGCACTAAAGCTGGGATAGGACTACAAGGCTTTAGTTCAAATTTGAATTGTAAATCAATAAAGCCCGTACTATGCAAGAGCAGCATTTTTCAACCAATCTAATTCAATTTAATCTAATCTAATTGTTATTGTTATTATTACTGTTACTATTGTTTAGGTCGTGGTGGTCAGTCAGCTCTTCGTTTCTCGCGTCTTCGTGAAGAGAAGCGCCACAATTATGTCCGTAAGGTAGCAGAAACAGCAGTACAGATGTTTATTGCAGGTGACAAAATCAACGTGACAGGACTTGTTTTGGCAGGATCTGCAGATTTCAAAACGGATTTGTCAAAGTCAGACATGTTCGATCCACGTTTGGTTTCCAAGATTGTGAAGATTGTTGATGTTTCTTACGGAGGAGAAAATGGACTGAACCAGGCGATTGACCTTTCCCAGGAAGTGTTGCAGAATGTAAAATTCATCCAGGAAAAGAAACTCATTTCTTCGTACTTTGACGAGATTTCTTTGGATACCGGCAAGACCGTTTATTCCGTTGAGGATACTCTCAAAGCCCTTGAAATGGGTGCTGTTGAAACTCTCATTATTTGGGAAAATCTGGACATCACCAGATTCTCCCTCAAATCCACAAGTGGCGAAATCATAATCAAGCATTTGACCAAGGAGCAAGAAAAGAATAAAGACAACTTTATTGACGAGGAAACTGGCCAAGAGACTGAGGTTGCTGACCGCGTACTTCTGCTTGAATGGCTGGCTGAAAAATACAGGGAGTTTGGTGCCAATTTAGAGTTCATTACCAACAAGTCTGCTGAAGGTTCGCAGTTTGTTCGAGGCTTTGGTGGTATTGGTGGTATTCTGCGTTACAAGTTAGACATGGCTGCTTTAGCTGGCGATGAAGATGATTTCTACTTTGACTCTGACGAAGAGTAAATTGTCTCTCTTTCTTATCCCCCACCATTAACCCCAACTCTTATCTCCTCCTTTTCTTTATTTCTTAGTCCCTTATTCCTCCTCAGTTTCTTTTCTTTTCTTTTCTTTTCTTTTTGTTTACATTTTTTTTTGTTTACACTTTTTACTACATTACCATTTTCGCTCGCTTACTTTTTTTGGTTTTTGAAAACAATAAAATAAAGCTATTCTAAGACCCATTTAGGATAATGGATTGTTTGACATGATAATTATAAGCTTTTGGTGTATCGCTTGGCTCTGTATCCTTTTTAATGCACCAAGCTCCTTTATTCTTCAAACTTTAATCCAATTCTTTCCATTACTATGTGAATTTGTAAAATTTCAGCGCCGAAAATAGCTCAGCGGTAGAGCGGGAGACTGTAGTTAAAATGTAATCTCTAGGTCCCTGGTTCAAATCCGGGTTTTCGGATATATCTTTTTGTTTTTTTTTTACCCCTCGGCTTTATATTGTGTTTCTAGTTTCTCCTAAAAATACCTCCAGCCACATTGATTGTACTCTTTTTTTTTAAATCTATACTAAGCTTCTAATGTTTTTTTTTAAAATAGGTTATTAAATTAAACATCTCACTGCTTGTATTTGTAACTTGTAAATCAATATGCGAAAATAAAAATACTAGCAATATAATACATATATTTATATATAAAAGACACTAGACCTGTAACAACTAAAACCAAACTATAAACATAATGCTATCAGGTATTCTTATTGAAAAAAACAAAAACATAAACAGAAACATAAACAGAAACATAAACAGAAACAAAAATAAAGTGAAGCGAATTAATACGTAGGTTTAGGAACTGCTTGGGATTGTGGCGTACTGGAACTCATTGCTGTTTTCGTAATTATACATGTCTATGGCAACAACGCAACTTTCACGAACGACTTGGTCAGGATCATTTAGGTACTCGTTAAGAATAGACATAACTTCGCCCGTCGCCACAGACCCCAAGGCCTCTGCAGCCTCATGGCGAACCATTGAGGACTCGTTCAAGTTTGCCAATACCCGCTTCAAAGCAGGAACACTGTCTGGATGTTGCATTTCTCCAAAAACAAATCCTATTTCGTGGCGGAACAGTGCACTTGACTTATCCGACTCTAGAGCCCTTGAAAGCGCAGCTACAGCGTTTTTGTTGTTAATGTCACGCAGTGCAAACATCGCCTTATATCTGTCCCAAAGCTGTGCTGACTGGTCACACAATATAGCCTCTAGCTCTTCTACCGACTGCGTCTTTGTTTCAGGTGGCGTTGGGTCAATTGATCCGTATATGTTTGGCTTGTTGTTTTTTTCTATTGACTCGTCGTAGTCGTATTCGATCTTCTTTACCGCCAACGTGCATGTGTCGGCCAGCTCTTTGCACGGATCATTTACATATTTTTTGAGTATTTCTGCCGTCTCTAGCTTTGAAATTGCACCAATTGATTCAGCTGCCTCGTGTCTCACCATCACAAATTCATTTGGATCTGCAATCAACTCAATTAATGCCGGAATGGCCCTTTGCTCTTTTAATTGCCCGAGGCAGTATGCCAGCTCGTGCTTGAACAACTCTGATTTATGTTCAACTTTTACAGCTATGTTTCCAATTATAATATTCACATTTTAGCGTCAAAAAGTCGGAATTTAGCATAAACATCATTTGGTCTTGACTCTTGTACTCTTGAACTTTTCAGTGTAAACAATTAATCTAACATACTTTTCCAAATTACCTTTTAAAAGAATCTCCACAGCCTCCTCAGTTCCCAACCCCTTGACGCTAAACAAGGCTCGATATCTCTCGAACAATGTGTATTTGGAATCTGAATCAACAACTATATTTTCTAGTTCTGCCAGCGTTTGTGTAGAAACACTGTTCGAGTATTTGCTTTGGTCATCGGAACACATTATTATCGCTATTTAATTCGTCTTTGTCGAGATTCCTGTTTGATCGTCTTTATTGATTATAAACAATACTCAACGATTTATTTCAAAATCCAGCAAAGTTAAAATATCACTTGAAAAATAAAATTGGAAAAAAAAAAGAAAAAAAACTGAACTTGGGCTAGACTAGATTTCGTAAAGTCTTGTAAACCCTTGTGTTTCTGACTACAATCGGCTTACTTTAAATTCTCATTTTCAATATGGTACGACACTACAAATCAATTTATTTCTGCTTCTACTTTTTTTTTTTTTTACGTTAAATTTTTTTCACTTAGCTTTTTTTTTTCTTTCTCGTAGGCCAATCCAGTGGCATTAATGTTGTCAATATCCGTTTTTATTGGACTACGTTGTATTTTATTGATAAATCAAGGCAAAAACTCTAAAATCCATCGCTTTTCCTCAGCTTTACTCTACTCTACTCTACTCTACTCTTATTCTGCTTTTAAAATAATAGTATGCTAATTTGGCAAGGAAGCAAACCGGCGATTCAATTTAATGATGTTATATTAGTCGAGAGATTCTATCAAACACGTTTATTGTCGGCTATCTAGACATCTCGACCGATATTTATTTATCCACTTGATATACTTCGATACATCAATATATAATAACATGTCTGATATTTATCCCTAGTTAAAGTTAATGTATGTGACAGTACACTACATCACCAACAACATTTGTAGCATGGTCATATTTTAATTATTTTCGACTTACACCAGTTGTCTTTTAGACGTTGCCCAGGCTTGAAAGCAAGTGGTGTTGCTTCCACTGTAATCGTTACACTATGTTTGTAACCATTGAGATCAAAATAGGATTGCGTCATAACCACATTTTTGGTCACCACAACCTGGAGCTGTTATTTCAAGGTATCTTTTTTAATGCGAGTATTTTTATTTTTTTTGGGTTTTGGGTTGAGTTTACAATCTGTTCAAGTTTTAATAGTGCTGACAGTTTTGGTGCTTGTATTGCTGATTAATTGAATCATCTGGATGAATTTTGTGAATCTTATTTATTACTAAACGTGAGTTGAAATGAGGCGACAATTTTAGTGTATGAGACACAAAACAATTGGCTAGAAGACGACAGAAATTGCGAATTTATTATGCATTATTGGTCTATTGACGCATCTAAGATGGAAAGGTGGAGCTGTTCGTTTTTGAACGGCCCAATTGCTCTTTTTGTATCTAGTGGGGTTTTCCTGGCAAAGTTCTTATTGTGTAGTTGTTTCTATTTATCTGATTTTGAAAATCATCACCTTTAAACGTGTAAAATGACTTTGTACACGTTTACAAGTTTTTATTTATAATTAATTGATCGGGTTTTACTGATTAGAAATATTGGCAATTAAAGCTGTAATAGTTTTTTCAGACAACCGTGCTGTAGTACAGACAAGTAAAGATGACAATAGGCAGCAATTATGTCAAACTAAACTGTCATTCAAGTCATTGTTTAGTTTGTTTACTTTTGAGCTTGCTGACTGACTTGATTTAGGGACCTGCTTTACATCCCAGCATTCCAGCACCACATCATCTCGGCATTTCAGATTCAATGCTAATATAGGCACCAATATTCGCAATTTTAATTCAGCACGGTCAATGCATTGGAAATCCAAAAGAGGAAAGGAAAATGCAAAAAAAAAAAAAAAAAGAAAAAAGAAAAAAGAAAAAAAAAGGTCGTTAAAAATCGTTAAACAAATGTCTAAAAAAAAAAGCTATCAATATTTCAAAAAACATCGAAAGTAAATGTCGTGAAAGTAAGATATTAAAATTGGGTTACTAAAAAGAATTATACAAAGTTATCAATGCGATTTGGTTGAGATCTAAAATAAAAGTAAAACAAAGTGCCAGGCAGTACAGTGGAGTGTAGAAGTTGAGATTGTACAAGTAAATACACTATATACTCTTTGGCTTTGTTGATGTGGAGTTTTAGAAGCTCTGGTTTAGAATAGTAGTTTTAATAGTTTCTAGTCGCAAAGAAATATATTGATATATATTTGCAAGTTTAGGAATTTTACAGTTAAAGAATATACTTTACAGTCGAATAGACATTCTTTGTTATTTGAAGTTAATATGTACATTGGGATAACGATTAGTTAAATTGCCAGACAAAACTGTCAAGCAAATGCAACCTGGGAGCGACCCATTCTTGAGTCGTTCTTGGATACACCGAACATTTCGGGTTTGTTGTAGCTTGAGTAAATGGCGTTTGAAGCTAGTGGAGAAAACCGTTGCTGAGATTGGAGGCCAGCAAAGCGCAGGTTTTCAAAGAGCGACCCAAGATTTTGGGCAGGACCAACCGAGCGCATACCGCTGCTGCCCGAGTGGACATTGCTGGCTTGGTTGTAGTGGTGGGCGATGTTTGAGTTGGTGTTAACGCTTTGTGCCTGCTGTTCTGGTAAAGGCGAGGTGTTTTTGTTGGGGAACAGCTGGGAAAACACTGGAGGAGGAAGTGAGCTTGCTTCAGGAGAAGAGTTGTTGAATGTTGCACCAGCATAATGACCAAACTCTGAGAAAGATTTATTGAATTGCTGGGGTGTGTTGTTGATTGTTTTGACACTGCTAGTAGCGTTGATGGCATTAATAGCATTGAAAGAGGGGTTTTGGTTTTGGTTTTGGTTTTGATAATAGCCAAAATTGGGCTGTGAGCTTGGTCTCTCATGAGGACGGATTGTGGTGGTGTTTCTGCTTGAAACGCTGGCAGATGTTATTATGGCAGCATCTGCAAAGAATGGATTGACAGTGCTGAAACCAGTGTTGTTCTCGCTTGCTTTTGCCTTTGCTTTTACCAAGCTGGCTTGAGAAACGGGTTTGATGTTCATGGAGAGCAAGCTTTCGAGTTTTTGGGCCTGGTTGGTTAAGCTTGGTGAGGACCCAAACTTCTGCTTCACCAGCTTCTTCTTGCCACTCTGCTTGTTTTCGCTTGGCTTGTTGGGCGCCGAATTGCTTTGGAAATTCACAGCCTTGGTTCTTGTTTGCTCTTTAAACGCTTGAATGTGCTTCTTTTGGTTCTCTGCGGTATCGCTCTTCTTTAAGATAGTGACTGCTACATCGTTGCTTTCAAAGCTCATAAAATCTTGGTTGAATTTCTTGCCACTCCTGTTGTTTTTATACAGCTTCTTGTTTCTACGAGGATCGTCTCTGCATCTCCTTCCCTCGCCACTGTCATTTTCTGCACTCTCTTCTGAGGACTGTGTTGACGAAACTCCTGCATTTTCCTTGGATACTTGTGTTCTGTTCCTAGAGTCAGCTGACGATGTGTTTCTAGTCCTGCATCTGCCTTTGTTGCTTCTTTTTTCCTCTGGTGTAGCACCGTCTGTTGGGCCGCTAAAAACTTTCTTTCCTTTTTCGTTGTCAAAATTATGGATGTTGTTCTTGCTCAGCTGGTTGTGGTTATTGTTGTAAACTGCCAGCTTGCCGCTCTTGGTCTTTAGTTGAGGCTTGCTATGCTCGCCTGTATTGTTCTTTAACATCGAGTTATACTTGTATATATTATTTTTTACTGTTTCCATTCTAGTTTGTGTGCTTGTAGCAGATATTACACATAAACTCATATCAGTATGAAGATCTAGGAAAGAAAAAAAAAAGTCAATGCAGTATAAGAATAAAAAATGAATGTTAAAATAAAACTTGTCTTGTTTCTATTTATAAAATAAAATTTGTAGTAAGGTAAGTAATAAACTTTTGTTATTTGTTAAAGTAAGCTAAAAAGGGATTTTTTGTACTATTATGGAACCGTATAATATATCTTTTCTAGCACTAGTAATATCTATTATCTACCTGACACTAAAAGCCAGTATAACTTGTTCTTTTTTAATCTTTTTTTTTTTCCTTTAATAAAATGTGATATAATTATAAAGCCTTACTTTATTGCAAAGCATTTCATACAAAATCCTTGTTTATACACATTAAAATAATGCTAGAATTTGTGATCCATTTGTAGATTACATGTTTGCTTTTTTTTTATTTCCGTTAATCTCCCCCCTTCGGTTCAGACTAGAAGGCCCATTTTACTCTTGTAAAGACTCATAGCTGTAATTTCAAACCAATGCTTTTCTCTTTGTAATTTGTAAGTATTCATAGAATAAGTCTCTCTTATTGGCAAAACAATGCATTTTTTATGTCAATCAAATCATCTAATTTCCTATTCTCATTATTGCATGGATCATAAGACTACTAAAATCTGTTGCGCATTATTTTTTAATAATTGGGTATTGTTCACTTTGTTTTACGTTTTGTTTGTCCACCACTACACTGCTATTGGCACAATTGCTTTTACTTTAGTGTTTGTACTGTGGAACTTTTGAATCAACTGTTTTTTCCAAATGCAAACATGTTACCTAAATAGATACTTTGATTTTAGTGGCTTACAGGGATAACATATTATGTTTCAGGATTTTAAAAGCAACCAATATCATTGTGCCTAAACTCATTGTACTATTTTATTCCGTTCTAAAAAAGCACCTTATTATCTTGGGAATTTCCTTTCCATTTTTACTATTCCAGAATTCGTAGGCTGGCCTTCACCCTTTTTTTAATTAGTAAAACGTGAATTCCATTACTTTTTTTTTTTTATCAAGCCAACCATCATTTTGAAAGCTTTGGCCAATCATATCTTTACTGCCAATAAGGCTACATGTTGCATCTTGAAAATCCATTGCGTTTCTATTTTTAGTTCAGTATTACACAATTATATACTAGTTTTTCACTTGATCCAATTCTGGTATAATTCTTCTGAACAATCCCACAATTAAACCCACTTGTACTATTCCTCTGACAAACATTTAAATAATCATGGCTATTTTTGAAGGCAACAATAAGTTCATCAAGTTACCATTATTTCTATTCGATTTTTATTGGACTAACTTTGGTTTGTATTTATTTAATTTAAAGGTACATCTTATGCAATTAGATTACTCCTACAGTCATACCAAATAACGCTGCTCTCTGCTCAATATTAAGTTTCACGTCAACCTGCTTTTGCTGACCTGTATCCAAGCATTTCTTTACCAATCCCACCAACATACCTGTGCCCTCATTTACAACCAACTCATTTACATTAACCAATTTAAAGACGCCTTAGGAGCGTTAGTCTAGACTAAACGTGGTTTTAGTTTATAAAATGGCGTATTTATTCTTACCACAAGGAAATGGAAATGCCTGTAAACCTCCCAAGACCCATAATAATGGGGGGAAGAAAAAAAGTTCAACATAGACTTGCCACATTGAGTCCAGTGCTATATATCAGATTGCAGTACAAATTGATGATCAAAACCAATCCTACTTGTATCGAAAAGCAAAAGCCTAGAAACGATCCTACTAAAATGGTATGGTCTTGCCTACTTTTCATGCCACTAGAACTCATTTAGCAGCTCCTATGCATTGTATTAATCATATCAATCTAGAACCAATAAGTGATCAGCGGCAAATGATGTTTTTTGACTTGATTCATTTCCGCAAATCTTGGAATACCCAAAGCTCGTTTTATAATAAGAATGTGTTTTGCATCATTCCTAAACCCATTAGCAAACAATTAATATAGCATTGAGACCTAATGATGTAAGCAGTAAATCCGCGCTCGAGTAGCAAAAATATCACAGTCTCGTCTAATATGTGTTGCTCACATTTTACTCTCTTACCTAATCGATCTTATCCAAAATGTTCATTCGCTCAAAACATTATTTTTCACCAGGACTTGACATGTTTCCCTCAACTGATATTAACATTATCTACTTGGTTCAATAATTCTGATCTTTAATTTTTGTATTTTATTTAATCGATACTCGATTATTTCAAAACTCGTTGACGTAATCCAATCCTTTTTTTTCAAAATTCGCGTCTTTCTAACGAGCTCATCCTCTTTTTTTTCCCTTAACATCTGAGCTAGTAAGGTAGTAAGTACACAACTCGTCGTGATTATAAAGTAAATTAAATCCTTTTTACCAAAAAATTCACGTCATTAAAAAAAAAAATTCACCAAGATTTCAACATTATCACCTGGAGTTTGACCAACTTAATCTAACTAAACTAGCCTCATTCAAATTCTGTGCAAGCTATTTGACTAATATCAATAAATTCACAAGCTATTCATTTCAGCTGTGACTTTGATCTTAACTAAAAATTATTCCCAATCCAAACATGAAAAAAAAAGTTATACTTGAAAGCAGAAACTCTATGAACAAGCGCTGCAAAGAATGTTTTCTAGTATTAAAATTAAACCTTAACCATATTGAAGCCTAATGCTAACCAACTGTTTTAGCCTGTCTGTACCTTCAATTTTACTCTTTTGAATTCCGCACATCTGCTTCCATTTTCTTTTGATTGTTATGTGGTTAATTCTTCCATCCTTTTTTATTACTTTATTCTTTTCTAATTGTGTAATAATCAATTCATTCACTTTACTTGGTTTTGGAAACCGTAGAAAGAGACCCTTTGTGATTATTGAACTAAACACAACTATAAAGCTTTTATGGTTGCCAATTATCAAACCATTTGCATCCTAAAGGATACTGCTTGAAAAAAACAAAATATATCTGTATATTCAAATTAAGGAAACTTGCGTAATACTCTTGAAGAATAAAGAATCGACAAGACCTATCGTTTTGACCTGTTAGCATAGAAAAAAGTCCAAGTAGCTTACATCGAGATGCTTAGGGATTCAATTTACCCAGAGTACAAAAACCAAAAATTGAAAAACACTTTGGAAAATACAATGAAGCCCGTTTAAAGTGTGACAATATGCCTAAAGCGTAAGCTGAGACAATAATCAACACATGACGTTGACTATTTGGCACATTATCTCAACACCATGTAGCTTTGTAATTGTATCATGATCAGTCCTTTTATTTTTTGGGCTATTACATTCCAATCTCAAAACCAAGCTTATGACACCTGAATTCCGCTTTTTAGGATGTGTGTATTCATTAGCTAGTGGAGTCACAAGAGATAAACAGATATAAAACATAAATCGTCTACGTTTACACGAATGTAATGTTGATATAAATACTGAAAAACGGACTTTACCCGCATAACAGGACTAGTAGGTAGTAGGGGGAGTAATAATTGCACATCAAAACCCAGATCTAAAACGGCCTTTTTGATATTTTTTTATTCAATAAAAGTAGCCCCAAATAAATAAAAAAGGCGCCTAGCACAAAAAAATGACATTCAAGCTATGTAGACGTTCCAGCAATCCAAGTATTGTGATATTGGTGCAAATCGAATATGTTAAATAAAATAAATAAGCAGTGTATACGAAATAAACGCTCTAAACAGTGCGCTGGTGCAATGAAACAACTGGCAGAGGTCTGAATGGTAGATTTGAGGATATTCCTATTCATATAGTTAAGCAACGATGTTATTCTGCAAGTAGGCGATCAAGTCCACTAGTATAAAATTTAAAGAGTTTGGTTGATGTTTAAATGGAACGGTGTTTGGAAGCCAGAATAGAGATTAAAGCGTTGCTATTCGCGTCCGGATAGTTGATAAATGCGCGTGTATTTGGAGCAGTGTGGTTTTATCTAAATATAATAGGTGCCTGATTAACATTTGTGTCATTGATAGTTAAACTATAACTGGGTTGGTTATAGTGCATAATGTGTGAAGGGGTAATATGAAGGAAAAAAGTTGTACTTTAATTAATATCGAGCTATACCAATAGGTCATTCTTTAAAGATATCAAAAGATAATAGCAACACTCGACCGTAATGCAAAGAAAGTATATGCGGCTGATAATTTTAGGGTTACACGGTATTTGGATAAGGTGTACGGATAATTGTGATTATTGATAGCTAAGGTCTGTTAAAATCGAAATGCTACAGATTATATATTGGGTATAAATAAATCCTGAGGATAAAAGGTACGAATCATTAAGGATCTAGTGTTAAATTTGTGAAAAAGAAAATCAGGTCGAAATTATTTAATTAGATTGAATTGTGTGGTTGGAAATAACAATATCAACAAAGTTAATCTGTTTAAAGACGCGAAAAAGCAAAATAAATAAATTGGGGAAGGAGGGAAGGGGGGAGATTTGAAAAGTAATTAATGCGATTTAATATGCCGGATTGAAGAAAACAACAAAGCAGTTAAATTAAACAAAGAAAATGCAAAAAACAAACGGAATATTAAAAAAAAATCAATTAAGAAAAACAGGTAAAGAATAGCCAAAAAAACAAAAAACAAAAAAAAAAAAAAAAAAAANAAAAAAAAAAAAAACAAAAAAAAAAAAAAAAAGCAAACACAAAACATCGGTAATAATAGATATATGTTTTCTTAAGTCTACAAATAAGAGAAAAGGAGTCGAAAGCTGAAATCAACCGAAAAAGCAAATCCAAGACAAATCAAGAAAGGAAAAAAAAGAAACGAGTACAACCAGGAAAAAAATCAATCCGGGTAATTCAGAGTAGAGGAGGCAACCTAAATTATAATTTATTTCTACACACACCGTAGTGTATCTGTATTTAAAATAGGGGGTCAATCGTTAAACAAAAAAATATAAAAAGAATAAAGATAAACAAAGATTAGCGGAGATAGATAAAAGCAGATTAAAACCCAGAAAGAGCGGGAAATAGTTGATTTGATTTATTTTCGAGTAAAAGTAATAGATTAAGGTTAAACAAGCGGGCGTTTCAGTTTTGTTTTTAGCTTCATTTACTTCTCTTTTTTTTCAATGAAAGGGACAAAATTAAGCAATCATTATTTTAAAAGTAATATATAACACGAGAAGCATAACAGTCGATTGTTTGCGGAGCGAAGAAAGCGCGACAAAGTAATCAGCAGTGACAATCAGAAGAGCAAAAGGCAAAGAAAATATAGTTGGATTTAGGCCAGAATATAAATTGAAAAGGGAAATGAGTGCATAGAGGATTATAAAGTCAGAGTAATTAGAAAAGATGGAGGATTTGTTGACGAATTTTATCCAAATTGTAAGCAAAAAGAGTATATAAAGATTTTAGAGAATTGTAAGAATGGAATTAAATGAATAGAGTCAAAGGGTATGACAACTAAATAAACAAATAAAAAATAGACAAATTCGGAGCAGGTGGTGAGATGGAAGAGTATAAAGGGAAGGGGCCAAGTGAAGATAACTGAACGGATAGAAAACGAACTTCTCCAAGAAGCACACAGATTTTTTCTAACAAAGCAAATAGCGAGTATATATAGACAGTATGGAGCGGTTTTAGAATGGGACAAGGCATACTTGGAACAGGTTAAGACGATAAAAAGTAGAAATGAACGAAATGAAGGGGTTGAGATTGATCAGAAAAAGGTGGTTGGAGACGGTGTGGAGGGGAAATTGGAAGAGGGGGGCCAAGAGAACGAGGGAGGCGAGGGATATAAAAATCTGGCAGAGATTTGGGTGTTTTACATTACAGAGAACGAAAAGCAGATGATTGAAAGGCTAATCTCGGACAGCGAGTTGATAGGTAAAGAGAGCAACAAATGGAGATATAAATTATAGGCATAATTGTTATATGTGTATTGAGTAGTGCGTAGGTGTGTAGATGTAGAGCCAGTGTGAGTAAGTTGATTGAATTAAAGGCAAAACAAAATCAATAAACTGGAATAATAGAAACAAGGGCAGGAGTTCTGAGCTGGGATAATGTATTTAGCAGCGATGAAGGAGGGGATTTTAACAGCAAAAAGAGTAATTTAGCGAATTTTGGAGAAGCGCTGCAGTATTCACAGGAAATGCAGTTGTATAGACTGGCGTTGTATAATTTAATTGAAGAGTAAGTAAAGTACAAGTGGTTAGGGGAAAAATATGCGATGATGATTAAATGAAGGGGGAGAAAGAGGAAGAAAAGAACGTGATGAAGATTTGGGGGCAAAGATTTGTGTTATTAACGTGAATGAACAAAATTATTAAAATAGAAAACTGAAATGGACAGGGGGAATAAGATTTGGGCTTACACAATGGCTGATAAGTTCGGGCAAAGTTGTGGAGAATGTAGAGGGGGAGTGGGATATTGGTAGATCGGCAAGAAGAGAAATCGTTGAGGATGTGTTTGGGTAAGGAAATAAGCAAATAAAGGAGGATTGTCAAATAGACAGAGCTTTTAGTGTTGGAATTGTAAGAGAGTGGGACTAATAAATGTAATGTGATAAAATGGATGTGGTTATAGATGCATGGATAGGGATGGAGTTGTAAGTCGAGAGTATGGCGAAGGGAACGAGTCGGTGAGGGAGAGGGATGAGTGTTCGATGGTGTTGGTGGGGGTAGAGATAGTAGCAAGCCCATCGGGGATGGTGATGGTGCTGGATGTGAAGGAGGAAAAAGTGTACTACTCGTTTGGAAATAGGTTGGTTGAAAGAGCGAAAGAGAGCACGAGGAGGATGAAGGCAAGACTGGCACCAATGAATATCCAGGCAACAATACTGACAAAAAACAGTATAGGGGGAACACATATTTACAACAAAGACGATGTGCTGATGGATTTGGACGCTTTGGAGATAAGAAGGAATTGGGAAAAAGTGGTTGGGAGTTTGGCAAAGGAGGAAGAAAAAGGAGTAAATGGGGTAAATGGGGTAGATGGAGAAGGGAGAAAAACACCATCGCTGGTGATGATCCAGCTGGATGGAATGAAGATTCCAATTCTGTATCCCAGCAAAATGATCTTTTTTGATATCAAAGATTTGGAAGTATTTAACGTAGAGGACAAAATGGTAGAAGACAAAATAGTAGATGACAAAATAGTAGAGGAAAAGATAGTAAAAGACAGAATAGTAGAGGAAAACAAAGTGATGGATTATTCGAGCCAGGACAAGGTTGAATTTATGAGTACGGACGATACATTTTTTGAGGAAAAGGTAAAGAATGAGGAAAGTAATGGGGTAGAAGAGGGAAGGGGGGAGAATGTGGAAGAGTTGTCGGGTCTATTTTCAATAGCGCAGTGTATGAAAGAGTTGAGAGAGGAAGTGGTTGAGGCTGTTGGGAAGGCAAATAATGAGGGAGAGGGTTTGGAGGAGGGCCATGCTGAGGATTTGATACTGGCAGAGATAAAAAGCAAAGGAGCAGATTTGTACGGTGATAAAGACAACACAAGTGACGCGGAAGGGAAGTTGGAGTACGCAATCAAAGCAAAGCCAAAAGTAAAAGTAAAGGCAAAAGCGAAAGCAAAATCAATAGCAAAGGAGAAAGCGATAATTCAGGCCAAAAAAGATGAAGCCAAGGAAAGAGAGCAGACCGGCAAGGGTATTTTAGACGGTGTTGTCAAGGAAGGAAATGAGTATAAGAAAATCAAAATAGAATATGAAGCAGCAGCAAGCAACAACAATAGCGACGAGGAGGAAATAAGTTTGGAGAGGCTGATAGCAATCAAAAACATAAAAGGGAATGTGAAGGCAAGTAAATCAGAGGAGGGGAAGCATGGGGATAGTAGTAAGGATGTAAAAACTGGGGGTGGAGCAGGAGTCAAAGGGTTGGCAGGAGACGAGGGAGTGTTGGGAGATAAAGCGAATGCAACTAGTAAAGGAAGCAGCAAAGCGAAAAAGGAACCAGGGCCAAAGACCAAAGCAAAAGCCAAGGCGAAAGCAAAAGAAAAAGAAAAAGAAAAAGAAAAGGAAAAGGAAAAAGAAAAGGAAAAAGAAAAGGAAAAGGAAAAAGAAAAGGAAAAAGAAAAGGAAAAGGAGAAGGAGAAGGAGAAGGAGAAGGATAAACAAAAACAGAAACAAAAGCAAAAGCAAAAGCAAAAGCAAAAAGAAAACACCACTGCAAAAGCAAAGTCTAAAGCTAAACAAAAGGCAAATGTATCGGTAGCCAACATTGCTGGTGAAAATAGTGAGGATACCAAGGCACAACTCCCAGCAGAATCAGTAGAAAAAGAATTGAAGATCAAAGAGGAGGTGGTTGGTGGAGGCCAGAAGATAAAGAATGAGGTTGGTTTGAATTCGTTTTCAAATATGGATTTGGATATGGATATCAAAATGGGGATAGATGAAATCAAGATGGGATTTGATGATATTGGAATGGGGATGGGGAGTGGTGGTATTGGGGGAATTGCAGGGAGAAGCAATGGTAGATTGGCGTCTAAAGATTCGCTAGATTATGGAGAGTTGGATATGCAATTGTTGGACACTGATTTTGCGTTTTTTGACAATTCTGATGGAAACAACATGTCTAACAACATGGGAATGGGAATGGGAATGGATATGGATATGGGAATGGGTATGGGAATGGGAATGGGAATGGGAATGGGGATGGGGATGGGGATGGATATGGGTATGGGAATGGATATGGACCTGGACTTGGATTTAGAAATGGATATGGGGACGGGAATGGATGTACCGTATAGTAGGGAAAAGAACAAGAGTAAAAGTAAAGCGACGAATCCCACAACCAGTTCAATCAATTCAACCAGTAAATCCGTTGGCAAACCCAATGTTGAAACAAAGAGTCAAGCTCCAAGTGTTGCCAAAAACCAGTCTTCAGTCCAAAATACAAACTCCATAAATGAGGAAAGCAAGAAAAAGGAAAGTGTTGGTAAGGTAGAGGAATTACCAGGAATCAGCAGTAGCGCGGGTGTGAAGGGAAGCAGCACTGGTGGTAGCATCAGTAAGCATGGGAATCAGGAGAAGGGAAGCGATAAAGGCGGTTTGGTAGATGTAGGATTAGGGCCAAACACAATACCCACGGATCCATTGATTAGCGACTCGATGTTTGACGATGATCTATTTGATAACTTTTTTATGTCTCATTCAGACGACGAAAAGAAAAAAGAAGAAGAAAAAGAGGAAAAAGAAAAAGAAAATGAAGAGGTGAGTGTAGAACAGGAGCAAACGCAAGCACAAATGCACAACGAGAGTTTAGAAACGAACCAAGAAGCAGTAGCGGTAGCTGATCCTGGCGATAAGAAAGAATCAATCAGTGCTGCAGAAGAGAACCAAGGCGGAAAAAAGGAGAGTAATGATGGTGTGCTGAGCAATGTCGGTGACAAGCTGAATGAAAGCAATGGTACGCAGCTGAATATGGACCGGCAAATGAACAACAGTTTGGATCTAAGCATGGATATGAGCTTGGATTTGACAGACTTTGGGTATTTGGGAGAGAAGGGATACCCGGGTGCAGGTGCGAAAATGAATACAGACATTGACATGGATGTTGTGATCAGTACGAATCCAGATGGCCAAAGCAACAGCGGTACTGGTGGTGGTGATGGGGTAGTTGGGGAAATACATGAAGATGGGTATGGAAATGGAAATGGAAATGAAAATGAAAATGATGACGACGAGGATGAATACGATGATGAGGATGATTTTGATGAGGAAGACGACGATGATGAAGGAAGTGAAAGCGACAATAATGCCATGGGCAGGACCAATAGCGATTACTTTGGAGATGGCTTAGATAAGAGCAGTACGGCGGAAAGAGTAAACGTCAATGGTCACAACTCGGACTCAGATTTGGGGCTGAATGTAGGAGGAGGCCAGAAGGAGCAGAAATATAAGAGCAAGTATGGGAAAGGTTTGGCAGCTGTTGAAAGTAAAAGCCGGAGTCTGGTTTCAGACATGTATAGTGTGGTTCCATTGCCAGAATCACCAACGATATTTAGAATGGATTTCTTAAACCTACACCGTAGTAGAGTAGGCAAAAAAGGGAGACGTGGGAAAGATGGGCGGAATAAGAAGGGGCTAAAGAGAAAGGGCAGCAGAATGGCAAGAGTGGCAGCGGGTGTGATGGATTATGGCGAGTTTGGCAGTTCAACCCAGAATTCGCCAATGGTAGATGCAGGCAGCGCGAGAAACATAGAAAACAGCGGGCACGTGGCTGAAATGATGGTGATGAGGCGGCCGTCGTGGGTGTCAAGTTCTGCAGCGGTTGCAAGTACCATGGCAAAGGCAGGTACAGCCACGCAAGGCGAGAGTAGCGATGGAGCGATCAACCGTGTAATTAGTGGTGACAATGCCGGTGAGTTGGGGGCTGGTAGCAGGTTGGAAGGCGAAAGGAATTCAAGACAGGCAAAGTATCCAAAGTATGCGGTGGACTCGGATTTACCAGATGGGAATGGATTAGACACGCCGCAGTTCAAGTTGGCTGGGGCTAAAGAGTGTTTGTTAGATCCATTATCGTGGGCAAAACGGATGAACAGCAGAAGAAGGACCAGAATGAACATGTCATTACCATCTAAATCCGGTTATAAGCCTAGTTATAGATCCAGTGGTAGGTCTGGTTATAGAACCAAGCCAGGATCCATTTCCAAAAACGACTGTTACTCGAAATGGTTTATAAGTCAAAGTACCAAGTCACTATATGGGCTGCAATCAAAACTAGGGTACAATGTTGAGCTGTACAAAGCAGCACTGGATGTGTGTTTAAATGTTGATGAGGTAGCCGAGTCAAAGTCAAATTTCAAGCCTGGGTACTTGGACAGCAAAGATGGGGCTGTCATCGAAGGTGGTTTGCGAGATGGCAAAGATGTTGGCACTGGAACAGCAGCAGCAGCAGCAGAGGTGGAGGTAGATATGGGAGCTAGTAAAGACATGCGCATTATTGGGGACGATGATCAATATGTTGAAGAGTTTGGTGATTATACGTTTAAGGATATTTGTGAAATAGCCAAGCATTGGCCATCGATCATGTTGCTTGCGAGTTCGTACCTGGACCACCAAATAATCAAGCCAACAATGCTGAACAATTATCCACGTTCTCACAAACCCCATGATTCTGGAAACGCTGGCCAACTGGAAAGTGGAGTTGGTAGTGGTGGGTTAGTAGAAGAAGAAGAAGAGGGTGGTTTGACTAATGGAGGATTTGAGACTGTCGAGTTGGTGGTTTTGAAGGGATTGGATGTAGTTATCAATGGATACTTTCAACTTGATGATGAGAGTGGCGTTGAGACTGGAGTTGAGTCTGAAGGCCAGGAGAAGCAAGAAGACAAGGTTTTGATCGGAGATATCGATGGTTGTGGTGTAGGCTTGGACAAAGCCAGCAATCTTGCGACAGGTAGTGTGTCCAGCATAGTCAGCGGTGTTGCTGACCCGTTAGTAAGCTACAAATCACTAGTTTATACGATATCTGAGAATGCAGCAAGAGGAACGATAAAGCCAATAACACAAACGCTCGGCAATGTTGACCAAGCCAGCAAGTCGTTTGTATATAGTGAGTATGCGGTTGATGGTCGGATGGTTATGAACATAGCCAAGTTGGCGATTTCCCGGCTTGATGGCCGAGTCGAGAGTGGGTACATTTTTGCGCAGCGAAGCGTGAGCCAGGTGTGCTGTTTGGCGTATCCAAGATCTATTTGTGATACAGGGTTTAGTTCCAGTTTCAACCAAAGCCCCAACCAAAGCTCAAACCCACATTTAAACTCTAGTCACGGATATAGTTATAGTTATGGTGGTGGTGGTAGTGGTAGTGGTGGTGGCTCGGCAATGAGCTATGCAAGGCTGATGTCGCTTAAGAGAAAGAACAATAGTGTTGGTAGTTTGGGAGCGTTTGGAAGTGCAGGAAGTCTTGGCGATACTAGTGAAATTGGAGAGTTGTACGATAACGCAAACAAACATGTCGAGTTGCTGGCAGGTGACCAGATAGTTGTTGGGTACTTGGACTGCAACAGCTGCGGGAATGGAGTTGAGTTTGGCGAGGATGGTATGGGGAACAGAAACGAGTTGGTGGGATTTGATACCAGCCAGACAATACCAGCACTAAGTTTTGACAACACTGGCGGCAGCAACGGTTGCACAACAGCAACAGAGACAGAGTTTCAAGGAGGTGAAAACGGGACCACAAACACGCCCAACAGTTTGGCCAAGCCAAGCAGTGATGGTATGCTGACTGACCAGTTTGCAACCAGTACTAAAGTTGGGTTGGATGGATTGGGCACTGAAAAGGCATGGGCCGTAAGTCCTAGATATTCCGGTTACGAGCTACAGTCTATAATGACAGCAACGGTTTCAAAGTACGAGGGGTTGGTTAGTTCAAGCGGAGGTTTTGTTGATGTCAACAAGCTTCTTGGTTTGGCTGCTGAAACTTTTCCTGGTTTTGAGGAAAGTGGGGATGGATGTTTGCTTTGCAGCAGCAAGAACAGTTCCAGCAAGAGTAGCGGCAGTAAAGGAGGCAGTGTAGGTCTTTTTGACAATTCTATGAATTTCTTGGTGCAGCCAACTACAGTTGGTTCAGAGAGCAGTGCTATTGAGGTGGAGGAGGGTGAAGAGGGCGAGATGTTGGTGAGTAAAAGTAGCCATGATCAAGCGTGCCAGCAGGAAGTACCGTTGATAGAAAACTGCGGTTTAGAGCTGGACAGTAGTGACCCAGAACCAGCCAACGAGCAGAGCGATTCACTCGGTGTCAACATGGTGGTTGACAGTGTGACGGCCGAAAGTGTTGTTGCGATGTCTGATGGGGTGGAGGAAGGCGAGGAGATTGAGGAGGGCGAGGTTGATGTGTTTAATGAGCTTGACAAGCATACAGTGAGTCGCAGCCAACAGGACAATCTGCACAATGGCACCAACAGCAGCGCAGGGTCAGGGGTAGATGCAAGAAGGTCGGCAGAGCTGCACAAAAGCAGCAGTGGTTACGGAGGAGAGGGCAGGGATGGGGGGCTGCCAAACAGCACAGACCTGGGAGTCAAAGAGTCGAAAGAGTACGTAGAGGCGCAGGCCAAGAAGTTAGTGATGGACAGGATGGGCATAGACACGACAAAGACGCTAGATAGTGTGTACTTGGGCGAAATGGTGTTCAACCAGAGCAAACAGCCGGTGTTGGCGATTGACAGCTACGCGCTGAATTGGTGGTGTGACCTGCCGTTGCTACCTATTGGCGGTAGAAAGTCGGTCTTGTATATGGGATTCGCAGCACGCGATGAAGTTTCCAGAATGAATAGGGTTCTTGAGAGCTTGAGTTCCTCGTACTCGGGGATGCGGTTTGGTGCGTTTAGGCCGTTGCGGGTTGGGCAGCTGTATCCCTTATACTGCCATAACAGCAACAATGGCAACATTTGTTGTCTGTGTAATGGTTCAAAGAGTGGTGGAGTGGTTGGTGGCGAGTGTGGGGTGGTTGGTGCTGATTTGGTTTGTGGAGTTGGTGAGTTAAGAAGCTATGCTGTTGCACTGGGCAGATTGGTTGCCGATAGTGTGGTGGGGATGTACATGAACTCAACTGACATAAACAAACATTTCAGCAACGACCCGCAAACAGACTCCAAAACTTTGAAATCTATAAAAACTAAACCTAATTTGTCATTTCCCGAACATTTATCCAAGCTGGCTACCAGCTACATGGCACCAACAACAGCACCAGCCACATCAACTCAGAATCTAGTCGTTTACGTGTCAGCCTCGTTGGTCCAAACCGTGCTTGATAGACTCGATGCGTCGGTCTTTGTTGAGCTAGACAATGGTCCTCTTGGCGGGTTTGGGTTTGAAATGCTGTTTTCGCTTTTGTCAAACTACATAGTTTCGAGCTACAACAACCAGTTTTCGCGTTCTAGCCTGCCCAAAACCCTGCCAAAACCGAACATTCAGGTTGAGCTGATTGATACTGACAAGTATCGCGTTTCAGGCATTACGGGTAGTTCAGGTAGTCCAGGTAGCTCACGCAGTTATTCTTCGTTGAGTGGGCTGGAGAGGTACTGCTCAAGCAAAGCTTTCAGTCTGTATAATGTGTTGCCGTCAAGTCTGACCAACAAGTTTGCAATGGCGCAAAGCATAGCGGACTACTTGAGGCTGAATAGTTGCCAAGTTGACGTTGGGATATTTAGGGGCGGTGCGGTTGCCAAAAGTATGTTTAAGTGGGCTGTGCCAGTGTTTTTCATTTCGATGCCCCCGAGATTTCCCGAGAGCGTTGGAGCAACGGTGTTACCGCTACTTGAGCCCAGTTCTACCCAAAACAGCAGCAATCAAGCAAACATTTCAGCACACAAACACGCCCGCAACACTCCAAAACACTCCCAACAACACGCTATTTCTCGGTCGTACAGCAGCAGCAACATCATGGGCAGAAACAGCTCAGCCTACTTGGGTAACACAAACTACTCGAGCTACGGCAGTCCAAGCAAACTAAACAGCAGCTACGCCGGGCTCAGCAGCGGGTTAGGAAGTGGTGGGTCTGGTGGGTATTCGAGTTCCCAGAACATCAACTTGCTTAAACAGAGCAAAAAAATCAAGCTCGATTCTGATACTATCGAAAATATCAACAGTGCAGCTACCAATACAGCCATGGATTTGGGACTGGGTATGGGAATGGGCATGGGCATGAGTATGGGGTTGGGCATGGGTATGAGTTTGGGTATGGATAGTGAAAGTATTTCCATGTCAAGAAGCAATTCTGGACACAGTATTGGCGCCTCAGTAAGCGTTTCGGCAAACGCCTCTGCAAACTTAACTAATGGATCCGAGTTCAGCCAGCTTAATGAACATCTATCGACCAAAAACAGACCAGAATTGCTAGAACACACAGAATTCCCACCTGTATATCCCTCAAACGTGGTTGCTGTTGGCCAGGTCCAAGTTCACTACAACCTGCCTTCAAACTATCTGGACTCTACTAACCAAAACCCATGGTCCGGTTTTGTCGGTTCAGGAAAAGGCATTGTTGAGGATGTATCTGGCACTGGCAATGGAATTGTAACTGGTGGTGGTGGTGGTATTTCCGACCTTGGTTGTTTTGATGAACTGGGGTCTCAAGTCAAACATCAAATTGATTCTTTGTTATCTAGCAGTTCCTGGCCAAACACAAGCAATAACGATGGAAATGGCGACGATGGTGGTGATGGCAACGATGGGAGCGATGGCGGAGAAACTGTGGTGGCTGATTTGTCCAAGTTTACACCAGATCTTCCCACAAACGACTGGACAAAAACCCTGCACATAGTGTACTCGGTGTTCACAACGTACCGGACAAAGTACAGCACCAATATGTACACCAGTACTTCCGATCGGGGTGATCGCGATGATGGCAGGATGAGTTGGGTAGTTGCTAGTTTGATTGATGAGAGTGGCAAGTTTAGCGATCAGCTGACGCTTCAAGTTAACAGTGCTGCGCAAGAAGCAAACGGAATCGACAAAGAGTCGGTGCTGAAGATGTTTGGCAAGGTTTTGGGTTTCCAAAGCCTGAATTTAGGCAATTTGGCGAATGGGTTGGGCAAAACCCGGGTTGTGGTTTGCAGGGTTGGTGGAATGACATTGTCTGATCAAATGTGCTGGAAATCAGTTTTCAGTTTGGTTGCTGGCTACTCCAATCAAATCCACCGCTCTTCCACGTACAGCTGTACTGGTTCGTTGCCAGTTTCTGAGCTCGACATGTTTGAACTCGTGCTTGTTGGTTTGAATCTGGACAAAGAGTACATCCCAAGTTTTGGTACAAGACATGTTTCAGGTTCTTTTTCACTGTCTGGTCGCAATGGTGGTGGTGGTGGTTTGGGTTTGGGTTTGGGTTTGGCTGTTTATACTGGGATTGGTCAAGTTCGTAATCAAGGAAATGATGTGCTGGTGTCTAGCATCACCGGGTCTAGGCCCAGCTGCGTTGGTAACCGGTACTTGATGATATGTGATTTCCCAGCACCAATCACGATATCCACCAGTCTAACATATCCGCCATCCAATCAGAATGATCTTAAACCCAAGAGCAAACCCGGAGCCAGCAACAGACCCAAAAACGCACTGTTTACTCCAACCAGCTACACTGGAAACCTGGCCCAGTTGCACAGCAAATCGGTCGAGTTTACCAGCAGTTTTTCCAAAACGTGTTGTTTATGCTTTGGGTATTTGATAACTAATCAGTACAAACAGCACAAACAACAGATTCCAACAACCAATAGCAACATTGCAACATATCCAAGCACAGTTTCCAGAACCAGAACCAAAACCAATAATTCTGGGGTTGAATCAAATAAACCAAACCACAGCCAACTCTGCACTATGGCCAAAATTGATTTATACTTTATTTCGTCACATAGCAATAGAAACAGCGGCAGTGGTATCGGCATTGGCGGTGTGCAGTCCAGTTCAATGACAAACTCTGGGTTGGAACCAAACTTGGTATCCGAAACCAACCAAACCAAAAATATGCAGATGGAATCCCAACAACAACAACACACAAACCAACAACCCGATGGATCTTCAAACCAGACAACGCCTTCTTTGTTCCCTGAACCCCACTCATCAACAAACTTACTAAACAACACACCCGCATCCAATTACCCACAGCATCCCATTGCTACTGCCAACTCCAACACTACCAACCATAACCCATCCCTACACTCATCCTACTTGCGTGTTATTCTCAAACAGTACAATTCATTCATCAACTTGTCCAAAGTTCATTCAAACCTGACAAAACTTTCTTATACCAACTCCAACTCCAACTCCACAATCAATAACTATCACCCTCATTCGCATCCATCCTCTTCACTATCTCCCAATACAACCAACACTAATGTTGGCCTAGAATTGGGCTGTGATGTTGACTCTTGTCGCGATAACCTTGCTGATGACATATTCTTTGGCCTACCTTTACCCGTCAAAACTGTCTTGGAAATGCAGTACAGCATCTTTGATTACTCTAAATAAATCTATTCATTGTTTCTACTACACGCTTTATTCTTTATT
Source organism: Capniomyces stellatus (assembly GCA_001661515.1). NCBI lineage: Eukaryota > Fungi > Kickxellomycota > Harpellomycetes > Harpellales > Legeriomycetaceae > Capniomyces > Capniomyces stellatus. Next base: position 96,928 of record LUVW01000024.1, read on the forward strand.
ATCATCTCACTTTTCCAGTTTATTTTTATTTATTTTTATTTTTTATTTATTCAATGTTTATGTTTTAATTATCTATTATTTATAGTTTTTTCTATTTATCTTTGCCATCTTGTTTTATTTATTACCAAAAAGTGTTTTTTATTTTAATTATTATTTCTTGATAACAATACCAGCAACTAATAAACCTTGAAGAAACCCCCCCCCCCCCCCCCCCCCCCCCCCCNNNNAACCCCCCCCCCCCCCACCCTTCCAAATGTAAAATGAAATAAAACCGTTCTTTAGTCTAGCAATACACACACACACACATCATTCTTTCACATCATTTTAGATGTGCTGGTATATAGTATGTCAGTGCTCCACATGCGTTTCCTTGGTCTTCAAAGTGTGCCCCTATTGCCGTTGAACTCACGTAAACTGTAAAGATAACTGCATGCTGTTCGATTATAACTAATTTCAACACAGCCCAATTTTACAACCCAATGTCAAACACATATAATAAATATAAATGTAATAACGTCCACAGAACCATTCCTCAACTTGTTATTATCGTAATCACGTACTGGCTTCTAACCATTCAAGAACGCTTAAATAACGATTTGTACTTACTACATACTATACTTGTTGGCACTATGTAGTGTGAATATAAAAACTTTATAAAGTTCTTCATACTCACAATGCACGAAAACGGCTTGCTCAAATGCTCACTATACTCCTCGTCATTCTCAAACTCATCCTTACTCGCTAAACACATTAAACACCACAAAAAATCACAAACCACAGGAATTATTTCTTTTACAAATTCACTAGAAACCCTCTTACACCGGTTTCACTTGTACATGTAAACTACAACACCACTTACGTAGCTGAGGGTTAACCAACCCTTTATAATATGTCTCTATCTCAACCACCTCTGACGCCACCCTCAACGTAAAGCTTCCACTGTTGTTTGCTGATATTGTTATGAAATCGCTCATACTCTTCATCCTTTCCGCTACCGACCGGATGTTGTTGATCGGTGGCAACAATATACACACCTGTGCCGCTGGCAACGCTGGTTCTTTCACATGGCTCATCTGTGCTGGTGTCAGCAACCTCACCGGTATATCTTGCGTTATCAATATCGGTCTACCACCTCGACTCTAAAATCATGGAGTGCGTGAGAGGAGGCGTTTCATAATTTATCATTATTCTTGCATTTCTTTGGAGTCAAGTAATATTATCGGCATTTACAGCTCTGTCAAAAATATTTTTATCTCTAATGATTTCTTTGCCACTATCTCCAACTTTCTGGTTTATTATATAGGCTGCCTTACATAGTTTGATATCACAAATGTAATTATTGGCAAGTTCTGCTTCTTCACCAGCCGTATTGCTACATTTTCGCTTCCCTGTGACGATCTTAGCGCACGCAGCAGATTTTCAACCTGTATCTCCATGTATATATTGTTTTCATTCGCACTCTCCACTGTCACATCCATGAACACCGTATCCTATTACCATTTTATTGCATTTGCATACGTACACTCCTTATTACTATTATTAAAACACATTTACCCCAAATACCACTTTGCACACAGCAATCTGCCTTAGAATTTATCTATATACCTCTCCTTACTATATAAATCGGCCTACAAACAGTACACACCCATTTCAATTGTTTAATTCTTGTTACTTTACATATGCCAACTTCACTCTGGTGCATACAAAACACTCCACATCCTTTACTCTTACCCTCCCTCCCTCCCAACACTTGCTTTACATAAAATATCTATACAATTTAAACATTTGAATACACCACTCACGCAAATAACTGGAATCCGCTGTCGGCCTCTCCCAGAAATATAAACTTTATGTGATCAGGCGCCAATTGCAAAACTGCCATTTTCCCGAGCTTATCCAGACTTTGAACAACACCTACAATTTGATAGACATTTTTATTTCCCATCCACCCCACACCATTTACTGCTGCTGTTAATTACTTACGCGAGAGTATGCTGTTGTGTTGCAGTTGAGCTTTGAATTTCATTCTTTCCAAGTTCCGATTGTTTTTCCGTGTTTATCTAGAGTTTATATCAACCTAATATCATTTATTTACTTTTCAGCGTCTTTGCTGCTTTGCAACTCTTAATCTGTAGTCTCGAAACGAATGAACCAAAGTATACCAAATTGAATATATTTTTTTACGCTCTTTTTTATCTCGTTCTGTTTTTTTTTTCAATCTTACCTTTCACTGCCTATTGTTTCTGATTGTCCTTATTCGCCAATCCTTTTTTAAATTTGCGTTTTCTACAAGTTCTATAAGCCCAGGTTTGTAGTTACTACTCTCCTTACTTTGAATATATCGCTCTTGTTATAGCCAAAAGACAGAGTTGGTTATCACTTCTTTTATTTTTATTTTTCGTTTTACTCTTTTTCTTTTTCGCCTTCTCTATTGATGACATTGGCTACTCAAATGCGACTATTTTTTTAGCGACATTATCCATTCCAATTGGATTTTTGTCGTTTTCAGTTTCACCAATTATATGGTAGTTTTTACGATTTACATTCGAAACAACCTCGTTCATTATTGTCTTTTTTTAAACTGTTTTTATTTTTCATCATTATAGTCATTATAGTGATTGCCAACTTTACGGCAACTTGGTGATTTCAAAGGAAGGCTCTGCAACATATAGGATTCCTGTTACTTTGCTCCACTTTCATGTAGGCGTACAAGTGTAGATTCATTATATTGAAAAAGATCAAGTTGTTAGTGACTCTTTCTACAAAGAAAAAAATGGCGTGGTTATAGGCTGGCTTAGTTTATCTCATCTAGTGGTGTGTAGCCAGTCAAGGCCAGAATTTAACTGCGGGTTCAGGCTACAAATTTGTCCAAAGGTGTCTGATCCAGTACGGATATTATTGTCAATACTAATATGGTGTTGTGTTGGGTATACTTGTATCTTTTTTTTTCTTCTTTTTCTAAACGTAGAAACTTGCACTTTTGTCATTTTGAATAGTAGTGACTTTTTTACTTGGATCAAGTTGGTATTGACATTTTGACCTGTATTTTGGTTTTTATATCTAACCAAAAATTGACACTTGAAACTTTTTTCAGTTAGTATCGTTCTATTGCACAGCTATTGGTGGTGTTATTCTGATTCAAGGGAATTACCGGGAACAGTGGTAACATAACATAAGCAGATTTTATACAACAACACAAACTGCAACACTGCTTTTTCATTACTCACTTATACTGTAGACAAATCAAATCGGTATTGTAGCTGTTTTTGTTTTCAATCTTTAAATTAAATCAAATCAAAACAGTTCCTTTTTTTGTTATTACTCATATTTGATGTTAAAACAAAAATCGGTTCATTTTTGAAATGAGCAAATAGGCGGAGCAATAAAAGACTAATAATGTTGCAAATTGACCCATTATTCGATTGTGCAGCCAATTGTCTAATATTTTCGTAAAGTAGATACAATTGTAAACGACAGAAACGCTTCTAATAGTCTCAGATAAAATAGATTGCCTACATTTTGATTTTATTCGAGAACATTTTCAGTGAGTGAGTCTCCCATTCGTCTTGAAAATATGCGACAATTTTCAAGCAATATTGCCACTCAAACACAATACATTTATCAAGCCAATAAGCAGAGATATATTTACTGGAGACAGTTTAATTTAGCTTGGAAAAATGCTTATTTTGACTGAATAATTTCCATGTTGTTCCTAACTTAACGCAGTTATATTGTCTAAACTCTCCACGTAATTAATACTTTGTATAAATAGTCAGCGGATCACCCTGTAACATTCAAAATTAGCGTTTTGTTTTATTTTATTATATTTTATTTATTTTTCTCAAACTCTTTATTCAAAAAAACCATGTCACAAAACACCAAAGTAATACCAATCAATAAAAGTAAAAGTAGAAACAGAGTTAATGATTTAACTGATAGAACCATTTACTCCAACATGCACGAATCTGCCTCATTGAAAGAAAACAGCCTAAACATATCCAAAAACGGAATAAGGATACCATCCAAGACAAAGAATAGAAAGGTGTCGTTTAGCGCAGAGACATCTCAAATCCTGTATATCCCCTCCAACAATGTACTAAAGCAAGTGGAAAAGGCTCGTGTGATTCAAGAGAACTCTTCTGAAGATGAATTTGCTTCAGAAAGCTTACCGCACGAATTACTCAATCCGGATTTACCACTCACTTCTATTTTTATGCATCGTGGAAGTTTGTTGTCACTATCACCATCGCCACATACCAGCTACCTGGCTGAGATTATGTCAAAAAACGCCAGGCAGTTTAACCAATCCAGCTCTTTCAGCGATAGGTTTAGCTCTGATGATGTAAAGAGTGCATTGAAAACCACCGACTCTATCCATGTGTAATAGTCTCTTGATGGTATCTACACCATACTTTATGTTGTTGGTAATTGTGTCAGTAGACATAAACGTTTCAAAAAAGGATCAACTTTGCTGTATGCCTGTGGATTATAGCGATTCCTTTTAGTTGTTTAAACCCTTTATTCTAACTTATTACTGTTTGGGTGGGCCCTTTGGCCTAAAACCCCAAACCAGGCATACTTTATACCTTTTAACTGTATTTTAAATCGTATATTATCTAGATAATATTCATATTTCTGTAATTTAGCTGTTGTTTTAATATTTTTACTCCAATTAAAAGTATAAACAATTTATTTTTGATTTTGGCTTTATTTTTGATTTTGATGCTGTCCCTAGTGTGTGATGTCTTGCAGCTTTTGAGTATTACGTTCCAGTCATATCTGATCAACTTGCTATATATTCCGCATATGCCGTGCAATATGTGTCGGTGAAATGGTACCAAGTGATTGAATCAGTACAAATTAATCAATTTACAAGCCAATCTGCAAGACATCAAACTACACGCTTCTATTTAGTAGAAGTCGGCCATTAGAAGCACATGCTATTGCTGGGGGGTTCCCTACACTATTCTACTTATAGGTGGCATTCTTCCTCTGATAAAAAGCCAGCTTGCAAAACGACATAGCATGAAAATTCAAGTATTCAGTGTCGAACTTATGGCCACTCCAATTGTCACTAGCTCAAAAATTAAGCAAACAATTATTATCAACAAATTAATCCAATAGCAAACATAGGGTGATTTACGTTAAATAAGTTTTGGTTTGGGGTCGCTTTTATGGTTAATCTTTTTTACATTATGCTTAAACTATCTCAATCAACAGGTAATTCAATAAAAGCCTTGTTTCCCAAATCGACTAGTTTGGATTTTAAAAAAATGTCTTCAAGCACAGCAGCAGCAGCTCTAATCGAAGGATCAAAAAAACTAGCAGCAAGATCAGCTGTGGACAAGAATGTCACCAAGGATACAAAGGTACTTGGCGTAGGGAGCGGTTCTACCGTTGTGTACGCTTTTGAAAGAGTGGCCGAGCTTTATAAAAAGGGCGAACTGAATCCAAACTTAATATGTATACCTACCAGCTTCCAATCCAAGCAATTGATTGTACAGGCAGGCCTTCGATCTTCAGATTTAGACGAGTAAGCGCATCTTTATTTATATATACCATTTAAAAAAAATACACGGTTTGCAGCATTGCTTTCTCAGAGTGCTTCGGAACTCTAAATAAATACCCAGGATTTATAGCGAACATACAGTAGGAATTCTTGAAACCTGATTCTAAGTATGATCAATTCAATACATTAATAGAGTCGATTCGATTGACGTTACTATCGATGGAGCAGATGAGGTGTGTTTTAAAATATATATTCAAATGTTCACACCTTCAGTATTTTTTTAATATTTAATCTTTGCAAAGAGTTTCAAATTAAAATTATAGTTTTATTATACTCCATTTAGGTTGATTCCAATCTCAACTGTATTAAAGGAGGGGGCGCTTGCCAATTGCGCGAGAAGATTGTAGCTATGGCCTCTAAAAAATTAGTTTTGATTGCAGGTAACACCAAGAATATATATATATGACAAGGAAAATATATTGCGCCTTATCAAGCTACCTGTAACAAGACGTGTTTTCTGCTTTACACAAACTATTGTTTACTGCTTTAGATTTTAGAAAGAACTCGGAAATCTTGGGAACAAACGTTAGTTTTTTACTCACTTTATATCGGCGCTGAAATACTTTCTAAAATTCAAGCTGTGACATATTTACAGCCCACTCACGCTTTAATCCATACCGATTTTATATTTGCGTATACCTATATGTGTGTGTATAGTGGGTCTCAGGCGTGCCAGTGGAGGTCATTCCATTTGCCTATGTAGCAGTAACAAATAAAATAAAGGAATTGAGCAACTTATCCAACACCAAGGATGGCTCGTCAAAGGCATTTGAGCTGGACACACCTGTTGTGACTCTTAGGATAGCACTTCGCAAAGCAGGGCCTGTTGTGTCAGATAATGGAAACCTCATTCTTGATGTTAATTTTGGAAAGATTTACAATCCAAGTTTGGTGGAGCAGATGGTAAAAATGATTTCAGGTGTGGTTGAGGTTGGTATTTTCAGCTCAGTAGCCAAAGAAGCATGGTTTGGAAACGAAGATGGCTCAACCAGCTTGAAGACTATTGATTAGCATAGTCCACCAACTTTGTGCTTTTTGGCTGTTTATCGACTCTTCCAAACGGATCTGGTTCCGGCTTTGATAAACCGTAAATTCAAAGTCAGTCTGGTATATACGCCGTTTTCTCTTTCTTTTATACACAATGTTTATAGCACAGTAGACGTGAATATATAGTTGTAAAGTGAAATTCAAGTTCTATTTTTAATAAAAGCAACCATTAACGCTGGTGCTTTCATCAGCACTATCATCTTTCTACTTTTCTTACAAGTCAAAATGTCCACCGGTTCATAAAAAAAGTAAAACTGCAAAATAAAGAAGTAAAATAAAGTTGTTAATTTTTTGATTTAAAGTCAGTAGTAAATTGAATCAACAAAAAAAAACACGAGTTTGTAAATAAAAGAAAATTACAAAAAATTACAAGAAACCACAAAAAACCACCAAGTATTACAAAGGAGCATGCACATTGCGAAAAAAGCAATTCATCCCCTTCACACCAAGATTAAATTGAACAGGATAGAGGCCAAACGCGATTCAAGTAGAACCCATTTCACTTCAAACAGTATACCTGGCATGGTAAATTAGGTTGACATCAACATCACAAAGACGCAATGTTTGTTAGAAGGATCAAGCTCGAAAAAAAAGAGATTAAGCCATTCAAAACATTAAACACCACTTTGAGCGAATTGGGATACACTTTAACGTCTTGTGGCATAAAGCACAAAGAGCTAGGTACTTTATTGTTTTTAAGTTGTTATTGTGTATATATTTTCTTGGTCAGGCCAAGGACTCTGTAAAGGAACACAAGTATTGTGCAGTTGTATTTCAGCGACAAATCGTTCTAGTTGTACCATAGTAACAGCTTCAAATAACAAAACGGTAAATCATAGGATATTTTTTGACAAAAGAGCACGCAAAGGCCTTTAGCGATAGAAAAAACGAGCCTGATAAAGTATACAGTAAGATTGCACGTTTTTAATTTTTTACAAGCAGAAATGAATCTAACAAACACCCAAGACACTGTTATAAGAACCATACGATTGTGTTATGTAGATGCTATTGGAATAGAAGTAGTGCCACTACTGGTAAAAGCCCTCGACCTCAAAACTGTTAGCATTCCCCTTGATTCCAAAGGGGGCTCGCCACATTGTAAAATTTACCACTCGTAAGTCGGAGCTTAAATTCAAGGAAAATGCAGAATTGAGGCTTGGTTCAATGAAGATAACTGGTAATGTTTTTGCATGCTTTTCAACTTAGGAGCGGTGCTACTGAAGCAGACAATTTGGTTCTAATATCAACAGGCGACAATTCAAGGTTAGCTGATACGGATTTTTATTGAAGGCAAAGACATGCTATTAGATATATGACTAACTAACCACAATGCCGCAATTTTACTAATAGTCCAGGTTTATGGGATCCTAGTTCAGTGGCCAAGTATGGGTTGAAGGTAGTCTGCGTATTTATTTGCTTGAAGCTTAATTAAACCCATGCTTTTGCACAGACTGTTGACGGTAGCATTCCAGGTGGTTGAAGTTTGATAACTGGTATGTAGAACGGATCAGTTTTACAGTTGGCCCAAGAGTTGATGGTAAAGGGGTATGGCGTCATTTTATTAAACCCACACGAAAACTTTTTTACCGAAGACTGTATTCCAGTGGTAAGCATGGTTCACATTTATTTAGAGCTGAATGTTGAGGCAGCTGTGGTTGTAGGCAGGCTCGCTGGACGCTGTGCGTATAATTTTTTTTGGCTAAAGAGGACATATTAAATCAGGTTTAACAACTTTAACATTTAGACCAAGTATGGTTACGATTACAACTCCACGCCGATTCCAGGTAATAAGATTTTGGTAATGATTTTGAAGGACTGAATAAATGTTGATAGTAAAGGACGTGGGTTTAATAGCGTTTTGAAAATTAATTTGTAATATAATAGCCAGCGATGGACCAACGCCGCATTTTGAATATGTTTGGGAAAACTTTATAGAGTAAGTCGGACCTAAATTCAAACAAACATGCGTTGAACTTTTGCCCTAGACCTTGGCATTGACCTTGGCTTTGATGTTGATGTTTTGATATGACTAGGGGTTGTTAATAATTGTTTGTTGTGTTTATGGAATTAATCGATAGAAAAAGCTGCAAAGCCAGTAATATAGTTATTATAGCCAACGAGTTTAGTGGGGTTTCCGCATTGGAGCTGCTCTCTAGCCACCGTAAGTGCAGGAACATATCTTTAATGCTAATATATATAAAAATATATATCAAAAGATTATTTTAGGTATAGCTCAACAATGAAAACACATGTTCTATACTGTTACTCACACCTACTTTTCTTTTCAACTTTTACAGAAAATAAATTTATTGAGAGAGTTTGTGGACTAGTTTTGGTAAATTCGCCTCATTCCACATTTGGTTTAAACCATATGTGTCTGGCTTGGATGAATAGGGTAAGAATTTATTATTTGTGCACGGATAACAATATTGTGCGAGCTTGAGTGTTGATTATTTAACTGATTTACCAACGTTCAGTCTCTTTGGATCAAATAAAAGAGGCGTGGAGAGAGAGAGAGAGAAAGAGAGAGATAGGGCTAACCAAGATATCTAACCATTAAGCGCTGATATAATTATAAATTACTAGAATGTTATTAACTGGGTAAGTTCTAACGAAGAGAGATCCACTCAAGTGCAGTCCCCCGGGTATGGGTGCAGTTGTTTGTCTGTGGGAACAGGTATGTCAGCTGTTCGAGTCTATTTGCTAGTTTATTTTTTTTGTTTTTTTTGTATTATTTTGTTTATTTAAACACAGATTCTGGCCAATTTAAACAGATGGTGTGGACTATAACTGTATATTATAGTTATGGCTGAGCGGAACTTGACGAATGAAATGGTGGCCACAAACGCATTCAAGCACGTAAACGTCATTCTCACACCCGAAATCGTCAGACTGGTTGGCGAGGCTTTTGGCAATGGTCCAACTAACCTGGAGTTGCTAAAAGCAGACGTCAACAACCTTATAAGGGAAGAGTTGGAAAACAAAAACACTCCACATGAGGTTGATGATAATGTCGAATGGAGCTGGAGCTGATCATGTCAACTTGAATGTGTCTGCTTCGTATTGCACCAAACCATTTTGATACCAAAACTGGAAAATTTTCTTTTTATGCACACATGCACAAGTATGAATATGAATATGAATATAAATATAAATATAAATATACGTATATACTACTGCTAATTTGGTCTACTTGTATATGTACTTGTTGACAATAAGCATGTTGGTAATCCAACAGAGAATAAAGTAACGTAGCTGTTAAAGTGAAGTGACTTTTTTATTATTGTAAACTTGCACAGATATAATTGGTGTTTATTTGTGAGTTTAACAAATAAGAGCTTTGCTTTTAAAATTAAAATACGAAAAGTGCGAAAGTATAAATATAAAGTACATGCTTGTATTGTGTTTTTACGCAACAACTCTAAAACTTAAAAGAGCTGATGTCAAAGCCATCTCCGGCCCACTGGCCCACATCAATAAGCTTCTGAGTCTTTAAAGCCTGCCTCCAATTACCACTACATCCCAATTCTATTGCAGAACAATAGTTGAAAACCAAAGTTTCGTCAGTACCGGCAGTGGATGGCATAGCCTGCATCACTTGTTGAAGACTCTCAAGCATTCGCGGGACATTCCCTAGATACAAGTCGCATATCGAATGGTTGTTTGCAGCAGCATAGTTTTCAGGAAACTCGTCCTTCAATGCCCCAAAACAAGACTTGGCTTGTTCCCAGTCATCATTAGCAATCCACAAAAAGCCTCTAGTTTTTACAATGTTCAAAGCCAAAAGATAAAGAAACCCATATCATTAATATAAATGTGTGTTTAAATCCCGTTTATGCGCTGGGGGAAAAAAAAAGCAGAGAGAACCAGCAGCTTTAAACCGTTGTGTCAGTTCCATCTTGAATAGATAAAGATGTAGACTAATCGGTTCTTGTGTTGATATTGATTGTTCAGTCTTTTCACTGAATTTAGATTTTGAATCAATCAAGCGTTTTACCTGTTCGTCTGACTTAGCTCACTATTGGGCGATATTTCTTCAGTTTTTGCAAAGCATTGCGCAGACTTGCTAATCAAACCCGCCTAAAAGAGTATTTATACATATACACGCATTTTGGTTCAAAGCAGGTATAGTTACCATGTGACGGCCTATATAAAAGCACATTTATTCTACGAATTATGGGTATATGTGTCTGTAGGTGCTTTACTTGTAGATATACTCTGCCTAAAAATGATAGCAGATACGGATCGCCTGGTGAATTCATGACCTCGCCCTCAAGTAGTTCTATTGCCAGCGAGTAGTTCTAATTACAATTTACATCATTAGTGTGTGTGTGTGTGTGTGTAGACCGATTTTTTTACTTTTTATTCTGCCAAGTTGATTTCCACATAACTAGTGACATGTTGTCTGGTGTCTATACCTTTTCTTGGATCAGCAGGCCAACTAGGCTGATTGTAAGTTGAGTCGAACGAGATTCTACGGATTTTAACCAGTTTAGTTTAATTTTAGAAAATGTAAACAATCAGTGTTATTAGTTTATGCATCACAAAGAGTGTAGTATAAGTCGAGGGAAAAAAAAAGTAGCCTAGCAAGTATTTACCTTTAACCGATCTTTCTTTTTCATTTACCGATTCGGGATCTTGTAGCTGTTCTTTAGCCGCACCTAGACAGTTAGTATCCTATCGTATCACAAAAGCAATGGTTGTAAATACAATGTGCTCAGTCTGCATGGCTGTTGAACATATTCTCAAGTACTGTAACACGCAATCTTACAATTTTGTTCAGCTCTTTTAGGATACATATCCTGTCTATAGAAAGATTGATGTTTGAATCCTTTAAGCTGGGTGCCAACGCCCAAAGTAGACGAAGTTCAAATGGCCACTCTAAAATCCACATCTCTCTATATTAGTTGGCCAAATTGTTATTCGATTAAGCACTTGTTTATGTTTTACTTTTACTTTTACTTTAGCTTTAGCTTATTGGAGTTCAGTCATCCGCTGAAATTTTATACAGAACAAAATTCAACTTTTAAAAACAAACAAAAAATATTGAAAGTCATATTTACTCTATTTCGTTCTCCACACTCAACTCGGTCCTTTCAGAGTTTACTTCTTCGCATTCTTCTCTAAACTTGGCCGACAGAAGTTCCAACTCGTTAAACGCCAAGTCAAAATGCCTCAGTTGAACCAGACTGGTTATCCTCAGCACCCAATACTAAAAACAACAAATTAAAGTATGTTGTTTTCTTTTTAGTGACTAAAGCTCCAAGTGTTGCCAAGTGTCGTGGCAAAACTTCAGTGATTACACAAAAGTATGAAATATTTCTATGGTTACATCAAGAATCTTGTCCTGTTCATCCGCTGGCGTATTGAGTATAGAAGCACGGGACCCTATCGCCAATATTCTCCATGAATCCGTGCCCTAAAGAAATTGTTGGAATTTATACTCAGTGCCCACAATCCGAAATATCAGTTAGGAAGCAAACCTAAAAAACCATATGTTTTCTTTTTTGCTCTGCCTTTGGTTCTGTTAGTTATAAGCAGCACGGCTTCTTTCTTTGGGCTTACCAAGTACTGTTCAATCTCGCTTTTGTCCATGATTTTTATCCCAATATCTTCAATAGGCATCTCTCGACGCGGTCTTTTTCCAGGCGGTACATTCGAGTATAACAAGTCTGTTAATGGGTCAGTCTATTAAAATCAATTCAATTTTTTGAGTATCTTGGCCGTATCTTTGTTTATACCGTGCCTCTAATTTCGACTTTTCATTATCAAGTATTCCATTTGCCTATGTGAATGTGTATTTTTTTAAAGCCAAATTTACCATTGGTAATGAACCAAACAGAGAGACATCATTTATTTCTTTTCTCATCTCTTATATTGAAACTCTGCTGCGATTCTGATAAAATATTTCGGTTCTTCAATCGTATTTTTATAGGGAAGAATGTTGATTGATTCCCAAAGTAAAAAACAAAAGCTAAAGTCAATAGCAAAAAGCGTAAATTGACCAAATCGTTATTATTTATACAATTCATAATTTATAACTTGCAAATTCAATTTCCTCGTTAAAAAAGCCTATTGGTTTCATGTGTTTTCTGGTTTGCAATGTGTGAATAGTTTATTTTACAGTTTATTACGACAAGCAAGAGTTAAAAAATAAAATAAAATTACAAGGGGGTTTTTTTTTTTTTAGCAAATACCTATCATAAAAATCGGAAGAAGTGCAGATGCGTATTACTCTTTTAAATATCAACTCTTCAACTCACACACCCACAAGTTTTGTGTTGACGGGGTGTTTGACAATCATATACAGCGTATACATCTTTTGGCCGCCGGGCTCAATCGCTACCAGCCACTCTGATACCGAATCGTCATTGTTTGCATCTCGTATTTTAGTTATAGAACTGTCAAGCGATTCCAGCCCAAGCAAATTGTTAAAGGAATTTGACTGCCCAACCATTTTCATGCTTGTCTCGACCTGCATATCGCTTCCCAGCAGCGTTGGTTTCCCAAAGTGTATAGTCAGATTCACTCTGGTTGTGGTTACGTTTTTGAAAATCAGTGGGTATGTAACCTCTTTTGTTAGAACCGTCGATTTCATCCAGCTTACCAACGACGTTACGTTTGGCTCGGGGTTTGCCATCACCACGCTGTTGTCTGGCCCAAGATTTATGTCAAAGCTTTCGTTTGGCTTGATCAGCTTTTTGGAAAAATACAGTACCAATATGATGGTTATAATAAATAGTTGTCAATACAAGTTATTCCCTCCCCCCCCTCTTACTTTGGGCCGGATTGTGCATACAACACCCACTATATGTATATATATCAATAGATAAATTTTTCCAACTGCTAGGTTTAGTTTTAGCTTACCGACAGCCTTCCTGAAGATGTGTAGGTATTGTTTACGTATGCTTGATATCTCCCTGGAATAAAAGTAATATTTGTGTTGTTCTGACTTTTGACCTATCGGTGTTAGTTGAGCAGCCGCAATATATATGTTATTTTCATTGCCGACAGATATAAAAGTGTTGGAATCAAAAATAACAAAGATTCGGTATGTTTTTATATCATATCATTACCCTTAAGAATATTGTGGACAGAGCTTGAGGAAATGCTGTATGCGATAGATGCGAGTCGAATTCCTTAACGCTGACTGCATGCAGTTTACAATTTTGTCATTTTCAATAAGATTGTTTTTTTTTTTTTTTTTTTTT
>LUVW01000024.1:110767-131400 GCA_001661515.1 Capniomyces stellatus
TTTTTTTTTTTTTTTTTTTTGAAAAGATTAAACAAAAATTAAACACATACACACATAATTTAAATATGGGCCCTGTTATTCAAGTGGAGAGTTTCAAAGTTTACAAGTTTAATATTTAATCAGAGGGAAAAAAAAGAAAAGAAAAAGTACCTTCTACTCTATGAGGCCGGTTGTTTGGCAGTATAGCTCGCATTTTGCCAACCACAAACACTTGATTCGCGCCTCTAAACTCTCTTCCGTCTTTTTTAGCCTTACTGCATCTGCTGTCGTTGTTTGTTTTTAGAATTTTGGCAAAGTCCGGGACTTCAAGAGTTAAATCTTGACGGGTTTTTGTTTCGATTATTCTTGTATGCTGTTTAATTGGACCATTGTCATTATTTTCAGGCTCGCTGCTAGAGTACGAGTCATCGTTGATACCTTCGACTGTGTCGACGTTGGTAGTGTCTATTTGCCAAGCGTCTATTTTGGGAAACCTGAATTGATTCCGCAGTCCCTTTGATGTTACAAGGCTAATCATCGAATCCTCCCAGCTTTCGCCAGTGCCTTGATATATATCTCCTCCATAAAAAATCTGAAAGGTCTGCTGAAACTTGTCAACGCGAATATCATAAATCGGGACCCATTTCGCCGCTGAAACTCCTATCCAGTTGGCCATAAACAATACCATAGTCAGACAGCTATTATACCAGACACACTAACGGTTCTTTGGCAAAATATAGCACAGTTAATCACTTACCATAGTTGACATTGATGTCAATTGTTTCATCGTACTTGGAGTCAATTATAAAGGATACCACTGTACAATTGCTTTTAACAAACAAAGAGCACTCGTAGTTCCCCTCGTATTCTCGTATCAGATACTTGAGCTTTCGGATCAGGGTTTCCTGTTCGTTCATTTTCTTTTCTAGTAAGGCTGACTGGTCAGCATAGTACTGCAAAATCCTTTCAAACTTTTGCGTTGCCCCTTCTTGCTGCATTGCCATCAGAACAAATGCCGGATTTCCTGCAAAGCTCTTTTCGCCCCCGGTTTCTGTTCCAGGGAGAAATGTTGCATCCAGCATTAGCCTCTTTTTCTCCAACACCACCATTCCTATCTCTGCTCTTCTCAGCTCCTCTCTCAGCCTTGATTCTTCAGACTCCTCTGGGGTCAGGTTGACATACTCCCCATCAATGTCGTCACCTCTGGCTATATCAATTGGCATTTTCTTTATGCTTATATCGTATATCGGTGTATTTAAAGGCGCGTTAAGCCTACACAACATAAAATATACGACATAAGATATACATAACAGGATTTGCGGCATAAAATATACGACATAAGATACACATAGCAAGGTTTGAGGCATAATTTATAAAGCAAAATGTATAATGTAGATATGTGTGTCGTTATTGGTAAAGTTGGTGACGCGTGCTGTCGTTTGGGATCAAGTTTTTACTTTACCAATAACAAACAAAAAACTACCCCAAGGTTATTTCAACATGCACACACAAGGCGTTACTTTTCCAACTAGTATGTGCACCTGTACGGTTTTACTCTTATATTTTAGTAATAAAAAAATATCGAGCTGTTTATTACCTAAAGTTTTCGCTAATTAAAATGGCCGGCATATACTTTAGTTCTATTTTGTTGATCCCCTCTTTCAGCCTTATATTGTTTATTTTTTTGCTCACTTCGGCATGGCTCAGAAACACAACCACATTTTCCACTTTGTACTTTTTTGTGTTCACTTTTATACTATTGACTTCTTTCTTTTTATAGTTTTCGTACTCTTTTACATCAAAGTTTTTAAAATCCACTTCTGTTGGAATTCTATCGCTGTCGTATTCAGGGTAATCACACTCCTCGAATTTGAAGTTTTCGTTGTTCATTGTCAAGTTGTATTTTATGTTTAGCTGCTTTTAGTGAGAATTCGCGTTTTTTACTCTTGCCGTTCTAATACATTTCTTTTCTAGGCTTCTGGTATACTTACAAGCAAACATAAACTTGGGTAAAGTGTTTACAGTTCGAAATTCTGTTTGTTTATACACAATATTGCTCTACCTGCTGAATTATAAATTTACTTGTAAGCCTACCCAGCTTTTGTTTATTTAGGCGTTTTTCTTTTTTGAAACTACAAACACTAGAAACTTTATTTCTATTATAATATACTTGTTGATGTTATAATATATGTTGTAGTTGGCGTTGTATTGCTGTGCTGAGAGCTACTTGGCGAGTTTATGCATTATTATTTTTTGGGTAAGTTATAAAGTTTAATTAATCCTATATAAACCAGATTGATTCTATTTGCAAACAAATTGTATGCAGTCAATGAGGACTTGCTATTAGCTATCAAATTGAAGGATATTAAATTAAAGTAAACAGCACCCGTTTATTGGGGTTTCAAATTGCTGACTTTATTCGTTGAATTTGGGTTATTTTTCTCTAGCAATATTGGAACTCAAGGTGTAAGTTTTTTTTATGCGGAGTTTATAAACAATGTTAATATACAATAGTCAAATACCTTTATTTCATGCTTCAGTCACAGTATCACCTTCTTTATAGTTCCATACCCCGACAGCTTGTTGATACTAGTATTCAAAAAAATGTGTTGGGTTGGATTTAGGTGCTAATCACCGTTGGCCTTAGTACTATTGACGATATAGACATCATGTATCTGTATAATGTATAGTATTTTTGAGTGCTGGTCGTTGCCGCTTGAGCACGATGCAGATGGTTATACAAGATATATCGAGCATTTCTTGTAAAAATAGATGTGGATCAATCGACTTGTTCAACCAAACAGTAAGCTAAGTCCAACCCTTTTTTTTGCTATAAAATCAACAAAAGTAAAGCCCAATTTAAATTAAATCTGAAAATCGAACAAGCAAATTAAAAAAGGAATTTGAAATGTAAATGTAGAAAGAAGAAAAAAAAAGACAAGTAAACAAAAATAATTTACGAATTTCTTTGATTTTTAGCCGCGTTAAAGCAAAAAAAAAAAAGGCTAATGAAATAAATAGTCAAGTTTTCAATGTAAAGAATAAATAAAATAAAAAACAAGCGCAACCGTATAATAATCAGCATTCTAGGTATTGTATTCTAAACCCCAGCTGGAGAGAGAGAGAGAGAAATAGGCAGCGGTGATAATAGTTTTAATTTTAATTTATTTTGCTTGTGATTGAAAAGACATAAAGACTAGAAGGGCAATAGGAGCAACAAATAATCGGAAGAAATCAAATATAAAAAATCAAGATGGCTTCAATACCGCCTAATCAGACGCTTCACTTTGGGAATTTAAACAGCAAAACGAACAAACTCGAGTTACGCTCATCGCTTTACAGTCTCTGTATTAGTTATGGACGCATTTTAGACTTGATTTTGCCAAAAACCAAAAATATGAGGGGACAGGCATTTGTTGTTTTTAGAGATATAGCAAGCGCTACGATTGCTAAAAGACAATTAGATGGATTCAACTTTTATGATCGTCCTTTATCGGTCAACTATTCTCTGAGCAAATCCGATGCGATTTCAAGAATCGATGGTACATTCGATGGAGTAACCAACATAAGACGTGAGAGACTTACAGCGGCGGAGCGAATGGCAAGGTTAGGATTTGCGCCCAAGATTAATGGCGATAAAGACAATCAAGATAGCAATAAGGTAGAGGTTGGAGACAAGCGACGCGGTGGTAGCAGCGGAGGGGAATCGGAGGAGGATAGCGATGAGGACATGGAAGAGAGCAGCAAGAAGAAGATAAAAAGATCAAGCAATGAAAGCGACGAATCTTTAGATGAATCAGAGGGCGATGCAGCTGAGATCTCAGAAGACGAAAATGTGAGAGAGGATAACTTGCAAGGTGCGTGTCGTTTATATGTATGAATTTATGTTTATGGCTTACTGAGTTAAACACAGTTGTTCGTTTAGTCCAGCTCAAAGTGTGGCCAACTAATCAGATATTCTGCTTTGTTTATGTGTAAAAACATATAGAACACAACATTTTGTTTTTAGAGAATTTGCCGGCAGAAATGACAACAGATATGCTTGCTGCCCTGTTTGAGCAGTACCCAGGGTTTAAGGAGGTCAGAAGAGTCCCTGGAAAGCCGAGCCTGGCATTTGTTGATTATGAGACTGCCCAGTATGCCATAGATGCTAGGGATATCTTGAACGGATTTAAAGTAACTCAGAATAAGGCGATGAAAATAACTTTTGCACAACGCTAAGCCTTTGACTTGTGTAATGGACAGTTAGTCAGGCACAGTGCACGATGTGCGGTTGATCTGTTATTTTTATTACAAATATTAGAAAGTACAAGTATATACTTAAACCCATCAACCTTTACTAAATCTTATTATATATTATTCGCAACCAAAATAAAGCTATTATCAAATTTGTTTATTGATTTCTATAAAAAAATAAAAACTTTACAAGCCCATCTATACATGACCAAAATTATACAGGCGTATATCACCGACTAAAGTTTAAAAGTTGGTTGAATATGCCAAAAATACTAATGGTCAAAAGTCGTTCCAACTTTTCAATTAAGAAAAAAAAAAGGTTGTTCCAAATGGTCAAAAGAATAACAGCTCTACGAACTTGTTTTATTTCCCCCCGGGAAACTCTATGGAAAAATATGCGAGATTGTCAGCTTGTCCATTTTGCGAATTGGTGCAGGCAGTCTCATGCTATTTTCAGTCAGCAAGTGTTTCAATGCCTCGATGTCATCATTGTATATGTGCAGATATTCCGCGTCAAACTTGACTTTCCAATCCTCCAACAAACTTGCTTGCGACTCAGCCGCCTGTTCTGGCAAACTATCTTTGGAGTCAATGTAGTAAACAACCTTGATTCCGTTTTCAAATGATTCCAATACAGTTGCATCGTTTTTATTGTTAAAAGTGCGTATTCCCCAACCAGTAACCCATATCAGAATTTCAGGTTGGTTTAGATGTATATCCTCGATTATAAAGTGGTATGATGCATGGGCAGACACGCGTTGCAGGATATCTTGAATAAGAATTTCGGCAAAGCTTTTTTTGATATTTATTGTCGCAACATCTTGTGATTCGCCCCCAAACAGTTCAAACGTAACCTTGTGTTGCAATAGCTGCAGTATAACCTGGCTGACTCCCTGCTCTTTATCTTCGATATCCAGATGTAGCCATTCGCCTAGCTTTGCATCACAGCCACTGCATCTGGCCAAATCAATCTCCTACACATAAAACATAATCATTGTGTACTTTTAGCTCTGTTTATAAATTATAGTTTGTTGGTAGGCGTAAAGTTTTACAATTGTTAAAAGAAATCCAACCTTGTTTGTCAAACTTATAATCTCAGACTTAACCGCCGATTCTAGTATCGAGCTTTTACTAACAAAAACCTGTGTGTCGCCAACTTTAATGGTATGCAAGTAGCCGCTTTTAATGGAAAAATCAACCATTCTCTTTGCTGAAGCGGCTTTTTCATTTGAATCTTTGTCTTTTTCGCCTTCTTTACCGCCGACTACTGAAGTATTGGTATTTTCAGAAGCACCTGTACTTGTTTCCAAATTATCAAAGTTTCTGAATATACTCATTTTCTCTAAATTCATTCGAAACTTTTCTCCCTCTGGGTGGCAAACCCAATAGTCAACCATTTCAGACCAATACTCGGTGGGCAGGTCCAAAACGTTCCACAGCTTTAGTTTAGGGTTTGCTGTTTTATTGGTCTCAATCAACTCCTCAATACGCGTCAGCTGTTTGTCACAGCTTCTACATTTTACAAGGCGCATGTTCTCCAAGCAAGACTTACCTAGCTTGTTGGTTTCTTCAAGCAGCATTGTAGTCAGCTCTGTTATCCTCTTAGGAGCAGCTTTGCTTTTACTTTTTTCACAAAACCCGCCCTGGCTCTTGCCATATCCACCATTACCAATTGTCGTCTCTTTAACTCCATTCAAAGTTTGGGACCCATCTTTAATCGGCAAACGTGCTTTGAATTCAACTACTTTCATCCTAACTCTGAGAAGCTCGTTGTTGCTATCAGGCTGTATTGAAATTTGTGTTTGATTTGGATCTATTATTGCTGGTAGACTAATTTCCTCCGCCCAAACGGCCTCGTCCACCACCTTTATTCCTACTTTGAGTCCTTCATTGCTCTGTTCAAACACCAGATCGCTTAACCTTTGAGCTACCTTTGCTGGCAAAGTTATGTATAACTCGATAAGTGACAGATTTGGCAAGGATTCAATGTATAATCGAAGTGTTCCAGTTTCCCCCCACAGCTCTTTCGAATCCGCCATTTGTTATGTACTTGAAATGTGAGCAAACAATAAATAGTAATAATGTTAAAGGAAAAGGAAAAAAAAAAGGATCTTGTATTTTAGAACCAAATAAATCCTTGCTTTATGTTTGGTGAATGTATAGAAACGATTCCTCAACTATTTTGCTCTCGTTGCACTTTTTTACAAATTTAGTTAAACTTAAAATTTGTCCATTTACAATTATTTTTGTTAACTTTAACTTTTAGCTTTTGAATTTTTATAAAAACCGAATCCCTAGTTAATGCACGATACCTTTATTGACTCTGTTTAAAAACAAAGTCGTCGATGCCATTACAATCAAGTTTAGTAACAAATTCATTGAAAGAATTTGCAATATTTAATCACTGTATATCATTCTTACAATTTTTAAAATAATCGTTCTATGTCTTTCCGGCTATAAAAGTCACTAACAAATAATTTTCTTATTTGCTAGTCATTAACCGATCTCACTCGAGATCGTCTGTATCTGATGTTATATACATTTTATTGCTAAGTAAAAACTAGAAAGATTCCCTCTTTTTGAGTCAAATATCATATCCTTATAACTAACTAAATAAATAACTAACTAAATAAATAACTAACTAAATAAATAAAATAACTTAAATAATTAATAATAATAATGAGCACATCCAATCGAACCTCTAAATACTGTTGATAAAACCACAAGGGGACAAAACTCAACTGTACATAGCTGTTTGATTATATTATCCACTATTACTTTTGGTCGTATTATATATACGACAGTCCCCCCCACCAATCTTGAGGCTCCGTCTCAACAAGTTGCACTTCTCTAAACTGTTTTAAAGTAGTAGCAATTCTTCGCGTCGTTGTTATGAACCACTATTGTTCATAAGATATAATAAGTAGGTGTTTAAGGTTTATTTGTGATAAAGACTAATAAAGTTTGATAGATAAAAACAATTGTTGTTCCGATTGACTTTTCACTAAATTCAATCGTACCAGTTTATATACTTTTCCAAGTATATAGACATTGTCATAAAATACTAATATAAATATAATGCAGTTAAGTCTTTGCTCAACTACAATAACTAATAATATAACTAATAATATAAACTAATAAGAATAATTAAAATAGTTAAACATGTTTACCATACTCAATGTGTGTTGCATGTGTTAACGCGTGTACAAAGTATGAGTTTGTACATGCGTCAACACATTTAATACACATATAGCATGTTAAACACGTTTAGTTCATAAAACCATATGTTTAATATTCGTTAAACATATGGGATCATTACAGTTGGTCAGCTCAATCACCAGACATGAATCCGATTGAACACCTCTGGCACCACCTGAAGCTAAAATTGACTGAGTACGATATCAAAGCGACCAGTGTGCACGAACTATGGAATCGATGCGACAACGAATAGAATAAATTTAATAAGGACATCTGGCAAAAGTATATAGAATCAATGCCGGCTCGAATCAAGGCAGTACTCGCTGCAAAAGGGGGGCATACGAGATACTAGTTTTTTATTTGCAAAAATTTTCGAATGACGATTTTTTACTAATTAGGTCTTAATTATTCAACATGATCATTAATACAAAGATTGAACTATGTTTGTGATACTATGTTTAGCCGTCTACATAATGGTGTTTATTTCAACACAATCAGATCAATATTGACAAAGTTACATAGTTTTCAAAATTAAAAAAAAAACATTCGAAAAATTTTGCGACCCACTGTATAGATGTAAGGATCCAATAAAGCACTTCGATTTAATAGTTAAATAGTTTTATTAATTTATCAATTCAATTTATAGTTAACAATTCATTACGTAATCCATTAGCTTAAAAGCCTTAGTCCTTTTCAACTTTTATACACTAAGTCTTTTAATCTCGTTTACATCTTAGTCAATAAACGATTTCTTATACCATATATCTTTACATATATAGTCACTTCATTATTGAATCATAACAATTTCAGCCAATAAAAATTATTGAAACACCAAACTTGGGTTATTTAACAAGCGCCACCTAAAAAACAACTATACCAACAAACAAGCTAATCAATTGATTACTGTGCGTTTGGTTTGGTTTTGAAAATAAAATTGAAAATTTTGGGACAATTGTGCCGCTCACTGTAGGTTAGTTTAAGTTTATAAATTAACATTTATATAGTATTCTGTTAGCTTTTGTTTAACGCCAAAACTTCTATAAATACTTGACCGTTTTCGCATTTTTGAAAAAAAGGTCAAGTGAAATATTTCTTATTCAATAATAAATAATATTCACTATTCCTTGTCCCGTCCACGTTCCTAATAATCATAACATTTATAGCAAATGTATAAATAAATACACTGCTATATTTCGAACACCCTCAATACAGCAGCTATCACCTTGATACTTCCCCAGAGTATGCATCTAGCTTCTAGCTATCTTTTAAGCTATCAAGCTCTACACTTTACATAGTATATTATTATTTTACATTATTTGTATTCTATTTTATATCTTATTCACATTACATTCTTCATCTACTTTATCTTCATTGATAAAGTATTTAAATGATCGAATCGGGTGTAACTTGATGTCAAGAATAGGTAATAATAGAAAATAAGTGCCAATAGGCAAAGTTATAATGGTTTTGAAGTTGGTTATTTAAAGAGAACAGAGACAATTGTTGTCAGATGAGGATTGTTTTTCCACAACAATCCTCCACTATTTATAGAAAATAGTTCTGACAAAACTAGAACTAAAACTAAGACTAAAACTTAAAACTAAAATTAAAACTAAAATTAAAACTAAAACTAAAACTATGACTAGACTAAACTAAACTAACTAAAACTAAATAGTAATATTGCAATTCCGCAGTTCAGAATTGCGTCATACTAAGTGAATCATGACGGCGGAATAAATAAAAATAAGTAAAGTAATTAAATCACGCAATTATTAATGAATTAAATCAAGACTAAAATATATTGCAATTCCGCAGTTCGGAATTGCGTCATACTAAGCGAATCATGACACTTGATAACACAAATTCGATCAATGTTATTATTCACTCAATAAACATTGTTTAAACATTCTTAACATTACAATTCAAACATTCTCAACTCCACATCTTAATATTAGGTTGGACCAAGATAACTGGGATGGTTCCATGTGGAAAGCCATGTTAGTGATCAGAAGCATGAGGAATAAATCGACCAAGTACTCACCAGCAGAGTTACTTTACGGCACCCAGTTAAATACACCGACAACGTGGACGCCCTCAGGCGAAGTAGAGGAGTTAGAAGAAGCCATCACGAACCGCATCGAACAAATTGAGAATGCAATACCAGAATTACGAAGCTTAGGCTATAAGAATTTAGTAAAAGCAAAGAATTACGATAAGAAAAGGTATACTCACGTAGTTAAACAATTCACATTTAAAATAAATGATAGAGTACTTAAGTATGTAGAACAGCTACAAACAAAGTTTGAACCGGTCTGGGAAGGGCCGTTCACGATCACACGGATACTCGAGAAGGGTACATACATAATAGTGGACGATAGAGGAAACAGAGACCTCGTACACGGGGATCGACTTAAAATGTATCACGAAGCGACACAAATGATTCCGGTAGTAAGTAGCGGTAGATTGAGACCCACTCTCAGTAGGTTCAAAAAAGTATTAATGCTTGCCGAGGACGACGAAGCATAGTTGCTGGGGGTCTGTCATATGAAATATGACTAACCAGTCGATAATTACTAATAAGAAGTTTTTTTGTAGCCCATGGGGTTTGTTTATTCTTATTAAGTTTATCGATTGGATAACAGTTTCAGTATAACCTTAGTTTTAGTTAGTTACTTTTTAGTTATTTTATTTTATAGTTCCAAATTTTAGTGATTACAATAGTTTTTTCCAAAAAGTTGAATCTTCCTGCTTAAATAAAAAACACACATTTTAGACAGCTAAGAAACAGAACATTGAAAGATACACTTATAGTTTTAATCATTAATAATATATAGGCTTTAGTATCTTTAAGATTAGATTTAATTAGATTAACCATATATTCAGATATAAATTATAATCCGATCGATAGTCGGAATACTAAACAAATAGACAATTTAGATATAACAATTTGTTGTATGTAAATACAACATGAAAATGTTATAAGTTGTTGGTTAATAGTTATGGTTTTATCCTACGGGTTTTTACATAACATTAACCCAATAATTATAAAATTCGTTTACTTATTTTATTATTTATTTTGTTATAGTTTTATTTTATATATTTAGTTAATATTTTCAGTTAATTAGTTAGTTTTATGGCATTGGGTTGAACAGTGTCTTTTATTTTATAAGTAGTTTATTTTATAATTATAATAAGTCCAAAACATATAAGAGAAGAAGATCAATAGTAGATCATTTTTAATTAGTTAACATAACACATTTGGTGTTATATCTTAGGTCAGGTGCTCAGTCAATTGGACGGTGCCGATAAATCTAACAAATTTTGTCATATGAAATAGTATGACAAGGGGAGGAGTCAACCAATAGGTTTTCCCCGAAAGGGTTTTACTAGAGGGGAAGCTCTGAGAGTAAAGTTATTATTATTCTTTAGTTTATTTAGTTTATTTAGTTTATTTAGTCTATTTAGTTTACTATAACTATTATAGGTTCAAATGTGTATTTTGAATCTCTGTCTTTACCTTAAATAAAAAGTAATAACCAACGGAAATGGAAGTCGAGAGAAAATAGGGGTTTCGTCGAGAGTAGTGTTATAGTTAGAAATAGAATAGAACCAACTTATATAGTTATAATCAGATATATGATACGGTAAAGAATAGTGTCTTTGAGATTAATTTTAATTAGACTAACAAGTTCATAATAGATTATTTAAATATATATACCAATCATAAATTGGACAAGCTAAAGAAAGGAAAATTAGCACAACAATTTGTTGTATATAAATACAACATAAAAATACAATAGTTATTAATCAATGCATATGGTTTTCGCCCACGGGTTTTTACATAGCATTGCCTAATAACTATAGCATTTCTTTCATTTATTATAATTCTATTATTTTAATATTAATTATTAGTTATTCATATTTTTATTTAATTATTTAGTCGTTAGTTTTATTTAAATAGTTTCTTTTATGACATCGGATCGAACCTTGTCTTTTATTTTATAAGTAGTACATTTTATATTAATAAACAGTCCAAAACGCAAATAGTAGATAGATAATTAAAAATCTTACAAATTTGTAGAATTTCGTTCGTGCCCGGATTGTTGTCCAAACTATTCTATCAAAATTGTTTATTGTTTATTGTTTATACAACCTAATTCTTATGGTTTACTATTATTGGAAATTCATTTATTTATTAAAAAGAAAGACCTGGATTCAAAAAAGTTGAGCACCATCTTTTTTTGTACCAGAAATTGTGAAAAATAAAACTAACTAAAATATAACTAACTTAAATAAAACTAACTAAAATATTAATGTTATCAAACTAACCAAATGACTCGCTGTCAAAAACCACGAGGGGCAAAAATACAGCGACTCCAGAAATTAGTTTGATATCAATTTATATATATTTACTAGTGTAAATATATGTTAAACTAGTGTTGTATTATATATACAACAAATTTGTCATATGAAATAGTATGACAGGAGGAGGAGCCAACCAATAGGTTTTCCCCGAAAGGGTTTTACTAGAGGGGAAGCTCTGAGAGTAAAGTTATTATTATTCTTTAGTTTATTTAGTTTATTTAGTTTATTTAGTCTATTTAGTTTACTATAACTATTATAGGTTCAAATGTGTATTTTGAATCTCTGTCTTTACCTTATAAAAAGTAATAACCAACGGAAATGGAAGTCGAGAGAAAATAGGGGTTTCGTCGAGAGTAGAGTTATAGTTAGAAATAGAATAGAACCAACTTATATAGTTATAATCAGATATATGTGTCAGGAAAAGAAACTAAGTATTATAATGTTTATTTTAAATATTAAAAGGCTTGGATTTATTTTATTAAAACTTGGAAAAACATAAAGATATTTTATCGCTAAGAATCTTAGCAATAAAATCCTAAACTATTTATATATTTTAAAACTAAATAAAAAATAGAAAAATTATAAAAAGAATAAATGGCAAAATGCCAAGAGCTTGGCATTTTGTAATTTAATTAAAAATGTATGATTTTTTTTGTGGAATGACATGATTGGATCATGACATCACTCCTCCTTAAGGCGCACTCAAGGGCCTGGCTTGTTTGGATAAGCCGCGTGGTATTCGGCTAACAGTTCGGGTGCATTGACATCGGACGCGTCCTCCCATGTCCTGTCTTCAGGCGCATATCCCTTCCAGTCAATCAGATACTTCAGTTTGCCTTTCAATTTCTTAGAATCAAGTATGGCTGATACTTCAAATTCTAGTTGGTTATCAACCATAATTGGAAGTGGGGTTTCCTGAACGCGGTTTGAGAACGGGGTGGTGTTAAAATGTTTGAGAAGCGATACGTGGAACACAGGGTATACGTGCATTGATTCTGGTAGCTTGAGCCTCGCTGCCACTGGGTTGACCATCTCAAGGATTTCAAANACTGACTTTGTATTTATATCTTTTAAACAAAAAGACAAATTAAAATAAAAATGTTAAATTGGGTCAAAATCAATGCAACTGGTTTGCTTTTGAGCCTGGTGAAGATCCAAGTAAAGATAAAATAACATTTTTCCTTGACTTGACCCCTAAAAACACTAAAGAACAAACTGAAATAATTTGATACTCTTTTAATATAGCTAGACTGTAAAACTTTATACATTTATTAACGTTCATATTAATAAATTTCAATAAAAAAATAAATAAATAAAAACAGCGAACTGTCAATTGGATTCACCAATTTAATCCAGCATTTTTTGATTGGACTGCGGAATTGTTTAATTCGGTTTTGGTGCTATTTTCCGCAGTTTATTCAGACTTCAATTTTTCAATTCTTCGACGAAAAGCCAAATCAACGGTATCACTTTTTCTTACTATCCACCCACTCGACTCTTGTAAAGCACATTCTAAATCACGTACCACACACCACTCCTTCAACTGAGCATTTAGACTTGGTGTGAGCACCACTTAATAACCAAACAACACTTTGTGCCAAACCCACATTGTTCAGCAACTGACCTTTATATCAACCGAATCGCCACCAGCGTGTTTCCTGACCCAGTTTATGCGACTAAAAGCTCGAGTAAAATAGCCCTTTGATCCTCTTAATTCACATTCAAGTCCAGTGACCGGGTATTTATTCGGTCTATTGCCTGAAGATGCAATACCGACCAATATATTGTTTTTGGTGCATGGTTTATAAACAGGCCCATCTGTATCTCCATAAAATAGTGTTGCTTTTGGTGATACATCTAAACAATATGTGGCACTGTTATTTGTATCAGCTCATGCATGGTTTAAAGCCTTGAACAGCTTTGTTTTAGAAATAGCAATATTTGCTGCTTTTGAATTACTTGGTTTATTCTGTGTTGCTGCATTGTTAGTTCCCCACCCAGCAATTACTAAATTTAAACTGTGACTTTTGTATTCGCTGTATATCTTTGCAGTAGTAATATCGGCTGATTTGAAATATTTTTTTAACCAGATCAGTGCAATGTCGTTTTGACTTGTATTCGGTTTGTGTGTAATTCTTGTGAATGATAGTCTTTTCTACAAGGGTTCTATCATAGCAATTTATTATTGTGACATAGTCGTATAACCTTGATCTACTAAAAACAGCAAATGGGTCCCAAACACTATTTGCATCAGTATCATCATCATTTCTAAAGCAGTAAGCTGCACTAAGTAAAAGCCGCTGCGTAATTAGCGTTACACCTCTTCCTTTTTCACTAAAAAGCATTTGAGAGATGAAAAGTCTCCAAATATCAGTGGATTTGCTGTAATATCCATTAAGGCCTCCCAATATTCCATTTGTTCGATTTATTCGCAGATACTGTTGACCCTGAAATCGACAAGGCGTGCATGAAGAATATCGCTTGTGACAGAGTACGCGTTTTATACTACCGGCTACTATTTTTTGATGTTTGGGTGTGTTTCCGGTGACTAGTTTGGTTACGAAGTTGTCGTGGATTAATTATAACCACGGGTAATGGTATATGCTTTAACGGTTTTCCTATCACGACGTTTTTTATCCGAAAAGCTACGAGTACCATATTTTATTTTACTATATTATATTATACACAATACTACTAACATCTTATTATTACAGACATCTATTCTTGCGCATTGATAAGCCGTGCCGATGGGGAAATAGCTGAATACAATAGCTCTTTTGCTACAAAGAGCCTTTGTGATCAATAGGGTGCTTGATTTTAATAGATAATTTTTTCATTCTAACTACATTTATTACATATTATATATTATCTTAATACTTTAAGCCATTAGGGAACCTTTTTGATAAAGTGTTTTTACTAATGAATAGTGTCTCAGTTTATATACAGCTATAGCGCGCTGTATGAGCACAGTGTGATTAGGGTCTTTTCTAAAAATGTCAAATGTCTACTCTTAATAAACATTATAACTATACACTTACTTGTGTTGTCTGAGATTAGCAAATTTTCACCACAACAATACTACTACCACTACTATTGCTATTAATACTACAGCTACTACTACAGCTACAACTATTATTACTATTCTTATTACTACTACTAATCCCACTTTGGATTAAAATAAAATCAACCTACCAAGTACACCTACTAGTAAAGAAAACACTCTAGGTACTGAGATCAAACCCTAATATAGAAAATTTAGGTACAGTTCTGCCAAAAAGCTGATTACAAATGGCAGCTTGATAATCACAATTACTTGTGTATATCCAGTCGTTTTACTTCAAACTAGCACCTAATCAATAATTATTCACTTTATTATGTATGTTTTAGTACTGCTCGAGACACTGGTTAACTAAAAGGCAAAGAGTCATGATATCAATGCCTCTATTTAAATATACAGCATATTTCTGCCTTGATATATGGCGATCTTGATATTAAAAATACACTTGACTCGGATCTGACTGACAAAATACGAATAAAAAAAAGCTGGATATCTACAATGTCTATAACAGAGCCTCGATTCTACAAGTTGATGATTGCTTGTAATAGAGCCCAAGTAGTAATGGCTTAGTGGGTTTACAGCGAGTTTAAAACACTGTTTCAGCTATTTGAAAATACTCAAAACCAACATTCAAACCTGGCCTAGCACCTAGTCTACTGAGCTTGTAATGACCAAACGCAATACTTTAAAAATTCCCTGTTTTACTTTTCCAAACAAACAGCTATGTCTCCAAGGATCCGCAGGATGAACGCCATAATCAGATCCATGAGTAGTAAACCCATTTGGAAACAATTTATTTATCAGCTTTAATAGTTTCGACAGTGTTGTACTAACCAGAGTCAATATCAAATAACGGGAATATTCAACTAAACCATTAAATCATCACAATTCAACTCTAGCTTCTATAAACAGACCAGTATTTCTATATCACCCAGCCTGACCAAGCACAACCATTCAGCAGCAATCACTTTTGGTCTAGTTGATATATCTCCATTGAAAAATTGGTCGAGATACTCTTCAATCAACCGAATAACGATTATTCATGTCAATCTAATCCCTAACTCTCTGGTTATTTTCTATGACTGCAGTATCCTCAACAACTCTATAAACACTGTCATAAGAATACCTGTCTACTACCACTCTTACCTTCCATACCGCTCTACCAACATAAAATCAACAACTCACTAACAACTCACAAACACAATATCTCGTCTATAATATGATAACCAGTTTCCATTATTTAAATATTGTTGATCCTTGGCTGATCTCTGAATATAAACCATTTCAAAATACCACTACAAACCGACTTGAACCACCAAACCATTACTTACCAGGCTACTCCACGTAAATAAAATATCACTGCTGATTTAGTACCAAGACCAACACGTCCAACTTGGCTTCATCTTTTTTCTGATCAATATTCCCAAAATAACAATCAGAACTACCCACCCTTTCCAGCTCTGAATTGATCAAACACCGCCACAAGTTACTAGCAGAAACCAACCAACCCGAAATCAAGCCAACCATATTTATATTCCACACCTATCTATATTGCTGTAATTACACACTGCTAAGCCACTATTCTAATCTGATATTGTACTATCTCTAGGCCACATAAACACAGACACAGAAAATTGTATAAATAATTACTAGTGGACCAACACCAACTGAATAATATAGCGTCTTTGTCCGAGATGACCCAAATCAGTACAAACAGCTGGTTTTGGCTGCAATTCCCAGACACCCAAGAGCCATAAAATACAACACAATAAAATACACCCAACTGCCAAACTTAGTGGTTAGGTCTAACCAGCTTTATCGAGTGGAAATAAACTGGTTTGAAATATTTGCCTCACATCAAGCCAAGTACAGACTAATCTGGAATAATGTCTCGTTACTTGATATAAATATAATAACCAACAAAAAAACAAAAACAAATAAATCTAGAGGTCTGCACATTATTTATTATCACGCTATCTATACAGCAGGATCCAAAAGAATTAAAACTGACATGGATATGAATATATTTTTTTGACTTTTTGGTTCTTTTTTGTAGACCACCTTTGTACACAGCTAGCAGTGATATTCTGCTTTCAGTAATCTTAATCACAATAATTTTAGTAGTTATTATTTCCATTCATTAGTACATCTACTCGATATTGCTAATAGAATCTCCCTCACCATTGCTACAACTACAACTGCGACTACAATAGTACATCTCACATGTTGGCGTTTTATCGATTTAAAGTCTACAAATCCAAGAAATTCAGCTGCCTTAATCTAGAATTTACCCTAATTTTCAACACCATATTTAAAACCATAAAAAGGCTTACCCGAGTGGTTCCAGCACAATTTATATAAATATTAGCCTGATATTCCCAACCTTATACTACTAAAATGCGTTTCACTTGGCACAAATGGGGTCAAACTACTCAAACAGCAACCATGGCCTTTCCTTGTCAGTATAAATACTTGGAGACGAAAAACCTTTTATGTAGTGTGAATTTCCGGCTTAAAATATCACCTGCATATACTACTGTTAACTGCTAGTCTTATTTTGATCTCACTGGAGATCGTCCGTATCTTAATGTTGCTGTATCTTTATTGCTAAGTAAAAACTAGGAAGATTCACTCCTTTGAGTCGAATCTCATATCCTTATAACTAACTAACTAAATAAATAAAATAACTAAATAAATAACTAACTAAATCAATAATCAAACGAATAACTAAATAAATAACTAGATAATTAATAATAATAATGAGC
This sequence comes from Capniomyces stellatus, assembly GCA_001661515.1. Classification (NCBI taxonomy): domain Eukaryota; kingdom Fungi; phylum Kickxellomycota; class Harpellomycetes; order Harpellales; family Legeriomycetaceae; genus Capniomyces; species Capniomyces stellatus. The sequence goes on from LUVW01000024.1 coordinate 128,369, forward strand.
ACATCCAATCGGACCTCTAAATACAATTGATAAAACCACAAGAGGACAAAACTCAACTGTACATAGCTGTTTGATTATATTATTCACTATTAATTTTGGTCGTATTATATATACGACACATTTAATTGGTCCTGTGGCCCAATGGACAAGGCGCTTGACTACGAATCAAGAGATTCCAGGTTCGAGTCCTGGCTGGATCATATGTCTTTTTAGTCCATCTTTTAATGCAACCGGCGCTTGTACACATGACTGGTCAGATTTTTGACTTTGCAAAATACGCGAAATACTACAAATTTTAACTGTTATTTTTACTGTTTTTGTATCAGCCAGCCCCATACTAGGTTGTTTAGTTGCTCAATCTTTTTCTAATCTTGAACAAACTCTCAAATCCGTGTCAACCTTGCTAAAAAAAAGCGGGTGGTGCTTGGAAATTTACAACCAATTTGCGCTTTTTCAATTAATAAATTTTTTTTAGCTTTTGTTTGAGAAAATAATTTCTTTTCGAGATCGATTTGGCCAATAAAATTACTGGATCGAAAGAATTGAAGCTTGAAATCTCAAACCGTTTGACTATAATCTGCTATAGTCATGCAAAGAATCGCGTTGTAATCAAACGATTATTAGCTAACAATGGATTAAAAGGTAAAATGGAACTGACCGAGTGCAACTAAAATACCACCCAATCACCTGAATGTAAACGCGGCTATCAAAAAATAGTTTAAAAAGTTAAAATTGGAGAACCAGGGTATCGATCCCTGTACCTCTCGCATGCTAAGCGAGCGCTCTGCCATTTGAGCTAGATCCCCAAGATATAATGATTAGAGTGGGATTTGAACCCACGCCTCCGGAGAGACCACGACCTGAACGTGGCGCCTTAGACCACTCGGCCATCTAACCAATAAAATGTCGTATATATAATACGACCAAAAGTAATAACGAATAATATAGTCGAGCATCTAAGTACAGTTGAGTTTTATCCCCTCGCGGTTTTATCAACAGTATTTAGAGGTCCGATTGGATGCGCTCATTATTATTATTAATTATTTAGTTATTTTATTTAGTTATTCGTTTAATTATTGATTTAGTTAGTTATTTATTTAGTTATTTTATTTATTTAGTTAGTTAGTTATAAGAATATGAGATTCGACTCAAAGGAGTGAATCTTCCTGGTTTTTACTCAGCAATAAAGGTATAGAAACATTAGATATAGACGATCTCGAGTGAGATAGGAATTGGATAGACAGTTAACAGTGATATATGCAGGTGATATTTTAAGCCGGAAATTCACACTACAGAAATCGTTTTTCTCCTGTATGCCCTCAGCTTAGCGTAAACTACTAATTTGCAATCTATTTACACTAGCAGTACTGGTATAACAAAGTTATTTGTGTTCTTATACCAGTCTACCTGGTTGCGTGTATTGGCATCTGAAATAATGAACGTTCTGTGTTTATATTTAAACTGTAAATTTCTTATTTAAAGTAGAAAAGCAACGAATATCACGCTCTAGCTGTACATTCCAAGTCCTGCCAGAAAGCTAGTTGATTTAGAAGTGTGAATCAAACAGCACGTTTAGCAGTCAATACTATCACCAAACAGCAACATAAAAACAAGACTACTTTGGAGCTAACTTTACAACCAAACCGGTGCTGTACTTGATTTATTTTATTTAATCGAGCTGACTTGTGGAATTCTGTAGCCATAGGGCTGATGTTGAAGTGCTATCATCTCCACTACTACTGACCACTATTAAAAACAGTTACAACTAAAGCGCGGTGCGTAAATAAACACAAAATAGCCAAAGTTTATCGAGTCAGCTCTACAAAATCGTATCATTCTTTTTATTCAAACGACATTCTCTGTAACCCAACTCGTTTATTGGTAAAACCAGAAGCAACCAGCTTGGTTTAACAACTCCAATTCATGTGTGTTCAATACGACGTCGATTACTCCTAACACTTTTATCTTTTGATGATTTTAATTCTCATATTTAACTATACTTTACTCGATGCTAAAATATTGCTTTTGATGTATTTTGATAGAATGCTAGGATATTGATCCGAACCCTTGACGCAATTCAGGTATAGTAGCTAAACGGGATGATGATATTCACTTGGTTTAAATCGACCCATTAAAAATACCATTTTTATTGACTTTGATCAAATCTCGGCCTAGAAATGGAATTTTATTGGTAGCCTGATGGTCTAGTGATAGTATTATTGCCTTGTACAAGGGGTCTTTGAAATTAACATCAAGCTGTCCCATTTTGTATCAACCTCAGCTTGCTCTGTTTTTACTTTGACAAACGACTTATTTATTTTTTTGTTAAAAACAAGTTTGACTGATCCACACTTTACTATAATATACTCTAGAAAAAAGCGGGTAGCGATCCAATTAGTAGCCAATTGTACGTTCAAGAGTTTGATTCAAAACTTATTTGAGGTAAAAAAGTTGTGAGTGATCATTTCTCGATTATATTTACCTTGACAATTGACTCAATGATGAATACTGGTTGATTTAAAATGGTCTAGAGATAGACCAGAATAAGAGACAGGCGAGTAATAATCAGTAGAATCAAGTGCTAAAACAGCCAAACAAGCCACTCTAAAATCACCTTGTTATGAATTTATGTTGTCTTGAAGCATTAAAAATGAGAAATGTTAAAAATGAGAATTTTTTAAAAAGTAGAGAAGCCCCATTTAATCAGCCATCAACTCGACTCAAACAATGTCTCCAAATTTAATATTCCAGATTTAACTCTAACTTTAACACTCTGATGTTTAACAAAGTAGCTGAGTTTATTCATATTATCAAACAATAAACCCACAACTAGCAAAAACAAAGATAAAAACTAGACAGCAACTCTACCAAATAAACTAGATTCGACAATTACAAATATTTAATCAACAACTCTGATTCCTCAACGCTGTTTCTCAAACAAATACCAATGATTACAGAATACTTGGGATCATCCAGAGTAGCGCCATAGTTGAACAACAGTTTGATCATCTCAGCATTCTTATTCAAACAAG
>LUVW01000024.1:131509-147429 GCA_001661515.1 Capniomyces stellatus
TTCTCTCAAATCTTCAACTCTCATAACCGAGTTTAGTTTCAAGAACATTCCTTGATCGAATATTGAATCCCAACAATAAATTGTCAATTAAATAGTCTGAATTGAATCAAACTCGACAACTATTTTCCACAGTTTGTTCTGTTTAATCAACTCTTAATACATCTACAATTCGAGTTGGTGAGTAAACAAGTCCACTCCTGCTAATTCTACATCCACTCAACACCACTAAAACACAATAAATTCATCAATACTAATTATACAACCTCTTGAACCCAAAATGCTATACCCAGCATTCTCACAACCAAGACAACTGATATCCCAAACCCACAATGTAAACACCTGCTTCACCAAAATAACTAAAAACTAACTCTCAATTCTCAGATCCAGCCCGAATATGAATAACCTCAATTTTATTGTTACTCTTGATAGATAATAAATATAAAGTGAAAAAAATTGATTTAAATGAACTTAAATCCACATTCCACCATACTTCAAGCAGCTAATTGCCAGCTCTTACCAAGTCAAATGGAGTTGACTCAAATACACGTATATTATCTGCATCATCGCCTGCTTTTTCCTTAATCCAATCTATGTGGTGGTATACTCGAGTAACAAATACCCTGGATTTCTTTAACCCACAAGTTAGACCAGTATTTGGATCTTTTTCTGGCCCATTGCTAAAAGAAATAATACCAACTAATATGTTGTTAAACTCGTTTTCTGTATAAAGAGGTCCACCAGAGTCACCAGAACATGGTGATGCTCTGTTTGATGTATCTAAACATATTAGATCGCCGCTGTTTGAGCTATCCCAGTGACCAAGCCGTGTTGAGCAGCCCGAATTCGTAATAGTAACTCCTGCTGATCGTAAAAACCCCGATAAATTCATTGTGGTTACATCAGCGATACCCCATCCAGCAACCCTAAAGTATGATTTACTAGTTATTTCACCCTTGTAGATCTTTGCTGGAGCAACAGTACTCGATTCATACTCGTCTTTCAACCTGATCAGTGCTATGTCATTTCGGTCTGTGGTCTTTTCAAGTCCTGTATACCCCTCATGAATAGTAATTCGATCGATTACAGCTCTATTTCCAATACTTCCACCACCAAATATGCCGTCTGGGACCTTTTCTCCAAGAACTACATAGGCCCCATCTGATTCATTAAAAAAAGTACCGTCATTTTTTTTGAAACAGCTGGCTGTAGTGAGCAAGTGCCTCTTTGAGATTAGTGTGGCGGCACAACCTTGATAATAAAGTAAACCTGTGGTCACATAAAGTTTTCCAATGGCAGAAAATTCACTGTAATCTGTATTTCTGCCTCCTACCACTCTTTTACTCAGTTTATTTGCGGGCACTGCTGATCCTGAAACCATCAAGGCTTGCATGATGAATACGGCTTGTAGTGAGATACGCATTTTGTACTAACAGTTGTTATTTTTGTATTTTTAAGAGTGTTTCCAGTTACTAGAATGGTTGTAAAGTTGTTAAAGACAGAGTCTGCGCTTTCGAAAATGGCATGCTACCAGCTGTATTTATACAGAATATTGTTGTTTTGTTAAATTCAAACCTTAAAACGTTAATAGTGATAAGACACCTGGTACAAATATCAATTGTTCAGGTCTGAAAATGCGTACTATTTAAAATGTAGTTTTGAGGTTGATTCATATTGAGCAGAAAATTATTGGAAAATTGTTGTTAAACCAGCTCAAATACATAACCTGTAATATTCAGTATTCTCAAAATCAGCTTTCGTGACAATTTTTGGGTTGTGAATGAATATTACTTGATATTTCTAACCTTGAAATTAACTATTTAGGACTTTGTAAATCTGTATCAGGTATTTCGGTCTCGATTTTGCTATTTATCAATACAGTATACATAGTATTAATTTTCCAATTTTATTCAGGTTTGGTTTGAATACCTATTTATTCAATCTATTGGTATCTATAAATGTGCTGTTCTACCTGTATTGGCCTTTTTAGTTGAACAAAGATACACTAGCCAGCTTTTTTTATAGCCAAGACCCCTTACAATGACATATTGAATTGCAACATTTCTATCAGAACAATAAATTCATTAATGTTGTTTTTGTAATCGACGATGTGAGTTTGTGTTTACTGACCAAGTTTTGGTTGCATACTTTGATTTCCATTGGTGTGCTATATAAAACCATTTCGATCAAACATGAAATAAACTTGGATTTGATAAACCAGATTTAAACTCATATATCTCTTGTTAGTGATATCTGTTTAAAAAGTCTAACTCAGTTCTCTTATCCCTAAATTTATTTAGAGCTGGTTTTGGCCAAGCAGGAATAATTTAATATGTGTCCTCAAGTTCTTTTCAGGTTGAGTTCTACATAAATTTACTATGTTGGGTTTTACTTTCAGCACCTAGATTATTCTTGTTACTTGCCTGTAGGAATACTTTTTTGCTTGAAGTTGGCAGTAGTGGAAGTAGTGGCGGTGTTGGTATTAATTGGTGGTGGATCTTGTTGCTTTAACCAAACATTGAACGTAGGTAGTGGAGCAATTATTATGACCATTACTTTTATGTTGTTTTTTTATTATTATTGTTATTGTTACGTTATTTGATGTAAAATGAAAAGATCACTCCAATTCATAAGGTTTGCCATAAACCTATACATGCTGAGGCACAGCTTATTAGCTTGGCAGCGCTTTATCAAAAAGGTGTCCCAATATCTTGATATCGGTATAACACTTAAAGTATGGAAAATACTAGATAAATGGGAACAAGTCCAGTTTAATAAAATCGGAATCCTACCAAACTCGAGCTTCCCATTAATCTCAATAACCTTTAGAGCTCAATGGCACTCTATCATATACCATCGGCTCTGCGCAACAGGTCATCAGAAATCAAATTAGATTGTGGTGATAAAGGTGTGATGAATTGTTAGTAATTTAGTGAGTAGTGAAATATGACAGAATAAACTGATACATTTACAACTTTCCAAGTAATCCCCTCCCCACTTTGAGGGAACCCCGTTTAAAGCCATACTCTTGCTTGTCGTTGGATTTAATCCGCAAAATATGGGTAAAGCCATCAAGGTTTTCTACTAAAACCCTTGATCTTTTGAATCTGATTACATATATTCTTCANTATACTCTAGAAAAAAGCGGGTAGCGATCCAATTAGTAGCCAATTGTACGTTCAAGAGTTTGATTCAAAACTTATTTGAGGTAAAAAAGTTGTGAGTGATCATTTCTCGATTATATTTACCTTGACAATTGACTCAATGATGAATACTGGTTGATTTAAAATGGTCTAGAGATAGACCAGAATAAGAGACAGGCGAGTAATAATCAGTAGAATCAAGTGCTAAAACAGCCAAACAAGCCACTCTAAAATCACCTTGTTATGAATTTATGTTGTCTTGAAGCATTAAAAATGAGAAATGTTAAAAATGAGAATTTTTTAAAAAGTAGAGAAGCCCCATTTAATCAGCCATCAACTCGACTCAAACAATGTCTCCAAATTTAATATTCCAGATTTAACTCTAACTTTAACACTCTGATGTTTAACAAAGTAGCTGAGTTTATTCATATTATCAAACAATAAACCCACAACTAGCAAAAACAAAGATAAAAACTAGACAGCAACTCTACCAAATAAACTAGATTCGACAATTACAAATATTTAATCAACAACTCTGATTCCTCAACGCTGTTTCTCAAACAAATACCAATGATTACAGAATACTTGGGATCATCCAGAGTAGCGCCATAGTTGAACAACAGTTTGATCATCTCAGCATTCTTATTCAAACAAGCCCGACCAAGACCAATGTACTTTTGTCTAGTCAAATCTGGTTTGTGTGATAGCAACAGTTTCACCATTTCAATGTTATTGAAACTCATTCTCTGTTTTATTATCTCTTTTAAAATATCAGCTTGAATCTGAGGTGGTACATTGTTTATAATAATTTGAATTACGATGAGAGTAATAAAAGTTTAAAGTGATTTTCTTTCTCTCAAATCTTCAACTCTTATAATCGAGTTTAGTTTCAAGAACATTCCTTGATCGAATGTTGAATGCTAACAATAAATTGTCAATAAAATCGTCTGAATTAAATCAAATTCGGCAACCGTTTTTCACAGTTTGTTTTTTTTAATCAACTCTTCAACTCTTCAACTCTTAATACAGCCACAATTCGAGTTGGTGAGTAAACAATTCCACTCCTGCTAATTATACATCCACTCAACATCTTTATAACATAATACACTCAGCAAAACTTGCCAACTGCGCTCTTATAATAGGTGTAAACCCTGACATACAGTCAAAACAGCCCCAACTTTATTCCCGCTCTAATTCAACATGTATATAAAATAACTATATTGAATCGAATAACATTCCACTGACTAAATAGGCCAACTTGAGTCTATAAAAACACACTTATAATACTCTAAGCATCTAATTACCGAGCATAATTAGCATAAATAGAAAGTTAGCAGCTAATCTTCAAGTCAAACGAACTGTCACCAATATGTTTCCTGATCCAGTCTATGTGGTGAAATGCTCGAGTGAAATAACTCTTTGACCCTTCTAATCCGCAACCTAACCCAGAGCCTGAGCTTTTTTTTGACCGATGACCTATAGACACAATACCAACCAGTACGTTGTCCTTAGCGTCTGGCTTATAAACAGGCCCCCCAGAATCGCCAGCACATGTTGATGGCATATTTGAAGTTTCTAGACAAACTAAATCACCATTATTCGATTTTTCCCAGAAAACCTCGTCATTTGCACAATTCTCTGAATTGGTGACAGAGACTTTTGCTGATTTTAGATTGCTTGGTATACTTTTTGTATGTATATTATTAACTCCCCATCCACTAGCTACTAAATTCAAACTGGGGTTAACATACCCTCCATATATTTTTGCCGGTGTAGCAACATCTGGTTCGACATCATCGTTCAATCTGATAAGCGCTATATCATTCCGCTCACTTTCTCCACTTCTTGTGAAATTTTCGTGGATTATAATGTCTTCAAATTTAGCCCTGTCAAAAATTTTTCCGCCGCCAAATATGTTGAAAGGGTCACTTTCCCCAAGAATTACAAATGGTTCCCAGTAACTACTAACATCGGTACCATCTTTATTTCTGAAACAATGTGCCGCAGTAAGCAAGTGTCTCTTTGTAATTAGGGTTGCGCCACAGCCTTTAGTAGAGCGAAAACTAGTGGGTATGAAAAGCTTTCCAATTGCAGAAAAGTCGCTGTATGACGCATTACTCCCACCCGTTATTCTTTTTCTCAGTTTATTTGCGGGCACTGCTGATCCAGATACCAGTAAGGCCTGGGATACAATGGCTACTTGTAGTAAGATACGCATTTTGTACTAGCAGTTGTTTTTTTTTTTTGTGTATTTGAGAGTGTTCCCGGTTACTAGAATGGTTGTAGCGTTTTTAAAGACGGAGTCTGTGCTTTTGGATATGGCGTGCTACCAGCTGTATTTATACAGACTATTGTTGTTGTGTTAAATTCAACTCTTAAAACGTTAATAGTGACAAGACACCTGGTACAAATACCAAATATTTAGGTATGACAATATGTATTGTTTAAATTTTAGTTTTGAGATTGATTTATATTGAGCTGAAGTTGCTTGGAATAGCAATGTAAAATATAATTTGATACATAACCTTCAATGTTTTATATTCTCAAAGTCGAATTTCGCAACAAGCTGAGGGTTGTGAATGAATATTACTTGATATTTGTAACTGTGAAATCAATTATTTAGGTCTTTGTAAATCTGTATCAGGTATTTTGGTGATGGCTTTTTATATATAATTACAACGTGTGTATTTTATTGCCTCTCCAGTTATATCCACATCTGTTTTATAAATCTGTTTGCTTGACTTATTAGTATAAATATATGTGCTATTTTACTTGTAATGGCCTTTATAGTTGGATAAAGATACATCAGCCAGCTTTTGTTAAAGCCAGGACTTCTTACACTGCTATATTTAATTATAACATTGTTTTCAAAAGAATAAATTGATTATAAAAGATATTTGTATAATAGACGGTGTGAAAGTGTACTCGCTAAGCAAGGGTTGGATGGGTAATCTGGTTCACAGAAGTTTTACAATGAATTTTAGCTAATAAAAGATGTTCCAACTGATATTTGTCCATTTTTGAGAAGCTAGAATTGGAAAGTATTAAATAAAGGGGGGGGGGGGGGGNAAAAAAAAAAAAAAAGGGGGGGGGGGGGGGGGGATTAATAAAGTTGATCAGCAGCAGCTAATATTATGTAATAATAATAACAGTGGTCGTAATTTGGTTCACAATCAAAGAATTATAACAAGATTAATAGTATAATTGATAAATGGGAAAATAAAAGTAAAAATAAAAATAAAAATAAAAGTAAAAGTAAAAGTAAAAGTAAATAAAAAAAGAGATATTATTGGTGATCCTCAGGTTTCATGGCGGGGAAAAGAATGACTTCTTTGATGTTGATGGAATCGGTTAGGAACATGGTGATTCGTTCAATACCCATTCCCCAGCCACCAGTAGGAGGGAGACCATACTCGAGAGCAGTGATGTAGCCTTCGTCAACAGGTTGAGCTTCATCATCACCAGCAGCCTTGTCACCAGCCTGGGATTCGAAACACTGTCTTTGGACCTTGGGGTCGTTGAGTTCGGTGTATGCATTGATGACTTCGCGGGTGGCCATGAAGAGTTCGAAGCGTTCGGAGAGTCCGGGGATGGAGCGGTGGTACTTGGCGAGGGGACTCATCATCTGGGGGGTGTTGGTGATGAAGGTGGGGTTGATGCACTGGGTTTCTAGGAATTCGGAGACGAGTTTGTCGAGAAGTCTGGAGTTAGTTCGTGGGGCAGAACAGTCGATTTTGTGGAGGTTACACAGGTCGCTAAGGACTTTATTGGCCTCAGGGGTGTGGAGCTTATCGGGGCTTGGGAGTTTAGTTTTAAGGACTTCCTCGAGTCCAGTGATCATATCGAGGCGCTTGAATGGGGGCGTGAAGTCAATAGTGACAGGGTCTTTGTCAAAGCCGTGCATGTGGTACTCGACCTGGTACTTGCCAAACAGACTCATGACGAGTCCAGAAAGCAGATTTTCGGTGAGTTCAATCATGTCTTCATAATCGGCATATGCCATGTAAAACTCGCAAGTCGTGAATTCTGGGTTGTGTGTCAGATCGATTCCCTCGTTTCTGAACTGTCGCCCAATTTCGTACACCCGGTCAATCCCGCCTACTACCAGCTCCTTCAGGAACAGTTCAGGTGCCACTCGCATATACATGTCCAGCTTCAGGTCATTGTGATGCGTTACAAACGGCTTTGCTGTTGCTCCTCCTGCCAATGTGTTCATCATTGGTGTTTCCACCTCCAGGAATCCCATCGAGTCCAAAAACTTTCTTGTATAATTCACTATCTTTGCTCTTGTCACAAAGTTGTTTCGCACGCTTGGGTTCATAAGCAAATCAAGGTATCTCTGTCTGTACCTTGTCTCCTGGTCCTTCAATCCATAATGCTCCTTTGGAAGAGTTCTCAAACATGGCGCAAGAAGCGTCACGTCTTTTGGAAATATCGACAATTCTCCTCTCTTTGACTTTCCTGGATATCCTCTAACTCCAACAATATCTCCTCTCTTCAAATTGTCATGAACTATTGAAAATTCTCTTTCTGAATCCCTAAATTATCAATTTATTCATTATTACTATCACTATTTATCTATCTATTACTATCTGTTACTATTTATCCATTACTATTTAACTATATATTATTCAACTATCTATCTATCTAATTAACTCTTCAATTATCACTTACTGTGCTTGTGCCATTATTTGTATCTTTGCTCCCTCTCCATGGAAATCATAGAATCTAAGCTTCGCTCCTGCTGCTCTCATATTGTAAATTCTACCCGCCAAACTAATCTCTACATCGCTCAAATGCTCTCCAAGTTTCAACTCTTGGAACTTTCTCACATACTCTGTCATTGACATTGTCACTGTAAACTTGTGTGGGTATGGATATGGTCCCTCAACTCTCATTTTATCTACTGCCCTTGTTCTGATCTCAAAGTATTGCTATTTTATTATACCATATCTATTAATCCCCCTCCACTCCTATTATTCCCTTCCACTATTAACCCTTCCATTATTAATATCTATCAATTTTCTTCCTTACGCTTGGTGTCAACTCTTCTTCGTCCTCTTCCTTCTTCTTGTCCTCCTTTACTACTTTTGGTGGCGCTGCTGCTGCCTTTTCCATCTATTTTTTTTATTTCATCTTTTATTATTGGTTTCATTTCTTCCTTCCCCCTTATTCCTTTTTTCTTTATTTTACCTTCTTGGCATCCTTCTCTCGCTGCTTTGTTCTTCTCTTGAGCTCACTAATTCCAAAACATGTTTCATTGAAATCATTAGTACCATTATTTTATTTCCTATCCATCTTTTCTGTTACTGACAAGCTCCCATTCCCTTCCATCCTACTTTATCTACTTGCGTTATATTTATCAAACAGTACTCCCCATCCAGTATCAAAATACCAATCTCTCTTTTATAATCTCTTTGCCTCTACTCTCCACTTATATTGTTTCTTTCATCACTCCTCCCCAATTAACTCGTTAACCTCATCCATCTCTTTACTCAAACTCACTCCTCTCTTACCTCTTTGATATCTGCTCTCCTGTTACTTCATCCAAGTACAGCTTTTCAGTTGCTTGTGGTTGTGCTGATTCACTCATCTTTTGCTTTTTTGCTTTTTGCTTTTGCTTTTTTGCTACTTTGGTTTGTTTTATTTCTTGTACGCAATCCTTTTAACACAAACCAGAATCTGTTTATTTGTGCCCTTTTAATCTGCTAAAATCGCACAATATAAAAAATTGTTTCCTTATTGCTGTTATTCACAATAGTACCAAGAGAATCTATTTCCTTGATCCTGAATCTGTTTAGCCTTTCTTTTATTTCCAACTTGAACTAATAGCTACAATTTATATTTTCCTTTTGATTTAATTTAATTTGTTCAAACTTTTTTTTTTTAAAAAAAAAAAAATTGCATTTACTACAAAGAGAAAAAAAAATTATTTAATTTATCGTTTTTACAATACGGCGTTATATTTACCTACATTTTGCTTGCCAATTTATTTCCCTTCCCTGTTTTATATTTCACTCACCTTCCCCACTCCCCCCCCCCTCTTTTTTTTTTCTTGTTTAATTTTGTCATTGTCTACATCAAACCATCAAATTTATCAAATCACAAATCAAAACAAATCCGTGCCTTTGCTATTCTTCTACTATATTAGCCCAGCCAACACCTGAGTCCATCTATTTCTCTCTGTTCTGTGCATTTGACACTGTAAACAAAAAAAAATTTACTTTTTTTTTTGACGCCAGTTTTTATTTAATTCTTACTTTACAGATAAAACTCATTCAATCAATTATTTCGATTTCCACCAACTTACCCTGCGGTTTTTTTTTACCTGAACTTATTCCACCATCATTTCATAAATCATCCTTCCTCTGTTCAATAAACCCATTCGACTCGATTACCCAACTATACTCAATTTGTCAAAGCCAATTCCCGAATTTGTAATACACTCGAGTCTTACTCTATTTTTATTCATTTATAGCCCACAAGTTCAATCCTCTTTATCGTCAGCTTTCAACCCATCTTTCAACCAATTCAAATTGCAAAAAAAAAAAATTCTTTCCCCTCCTTCCAACCCCACTTCTTTGCTTTTAGCTTGAAATATATATTGTACTTTTATATACTCTATCCAAATGTTATTTTTATTTTTTTTAAAAAAAAATCCACAAATTCACTAACCACTGTTGTTCAATTGGATGCTCTATTATTATTTAACTCGGCTTTCAACCAATTCAAATCTGTCATTTATTCTTTAATGACGCATTTATATCCGTTTATTCTGTTATTTAAAAGTGTGCTGACAACGTTATTCAAACCCAAATCAGAATTTGATAACCACTGCAAATTCATTGTTACTACTATCCACGTTTCTAGCTCAACACTTATACACCACATCATATAGCTTTAAACCACACTTTACCTTCACCTTAAATTTCAACCTCTTCAACTCGGCCAATTATCAACCCAAGCTCGCTTTTACTATTTTGTATCGTGTGATTTTCCTTTTCCACTCATCTTTTTTTCTCTATCAACACCGCCTGTTAAATCCCCATTACAAATTAATCTGAATTATCCCAACAACACCAACATTCCTGCATTTACACAACCATCTCAACCACAACTCGTGTAAACACCAAGAGGTGCCTAAATAAGACTCCTATAAAATATCGGTGCCAGCTTGATATAAATCATCGATAGATGTCTCCAATCTTCTTGTCACTGTTTTTCTTTTCACCCCATCTTTCAAAACTTTCAAATTTAATTCAATAAAAAAATAATTCTACAAAATCGCACAATAATGTCAGAATAATACGTGTGTTTTGATTTTCAAGTTGCCCTGTGCTCACCAGCCTGTTTGTTCCTACCTGACCTTTTGTTTCCAATTGACCTTTTGTTTCCAATTGACCTTTTGTTTCTAGCTGGACTTTTGTTTTTTACTGACCTTTTGTCCACTTTATAAATAAGTCGTGTAACAATAGAAATTAATTGAACCCAATGTCAAAACTATGACAAGTTTATTTACCAAACTTTCTTAGCAAAAAAAAGTAACCGCTTAACACTTGCTTGAAGTCAAAGCATTTAGGGAAATACGTCTGTTGTAACATCAATGGATTTCAAACCAACAATGTAGCATTCTAAATCAAAACCAATGGGATAAATGAAACCCTCAACCCTTTTGAAGTATAGCTTATGGCACAGTGATAAACCAAGCGACTATATATCTCCTCATTAAATACTCTTGACTAAAAATATCCTAATTTGAGGAACCAACACATCCACCAAAGCATCAAAAACCACAACTCAATATCTCAACTATACTGCTTGACAAGAGGGCACCACACCAAGTACAAAAAGTACAAAAAAAAAAACACACACACACACACACACATTCGGCCGGCTTATTAAAAACAGGAATATTTATTTTTAGAGCTAGTTGGCAAGGCCGTATAATAAAAAGAAAATAGCGGACATGATATTGTTATATTAAATAAAGTTTAATCAGCTCGTCTCCGACAGCAGCGGGTGTAAAGATGCCTAGATCGGTAAACAGATAAGTGATGAACTGTGGAGGCGTATAATCAACATTCGGACTTTTGTTCATCAAGCGGTCGTTCCAGTCTATATCTCCCTTTTCTTTTGTAGAATCCATAACCAGGTGATGCGATGATGGAAAGTCGTATTGGTTTAGGGGATAAAATCTCAAAAACTTGTAGCTAATAGTATAGTAAATAAAATTTGATCAAGACGAGATTAGATATAAGTAAAAAGAAATTTGAATAGTCAATGAATGTGCTAAAACCAACAAAACTCTAAAAAATATCATTACCTTTCTACTAATGCGTATAATGGCTTATTTGCCGCCTTGGCTATAACGGCTAGTTGATAAGATCCAATCTACAACAACACAGCTCCTGTTAGTCAACAAAAAATGTACACAAGACAGCTCAAAATATAGCCATACAGCATGCCACACAGCATAAACATAGACAATGATCACGCTACCTTATTAATCAGTCCACCGTTTTCAACCACAACCTCGGCGCCAACTAAAACAATATCTACTTTTTCTATGATAAACGCCACAGATGAGTCCAAAATCACCTCGCACGGAATCCCAAGCTCGACCAGCTCATTTGCAGCCTTTAGTCTACGTTTTCAATTGTATTTTCAATATCGCCGGATTAGTGGTTTGGTTTAGCTCGCACAACAAATATACACGGGAAAAATAAACCAGAAAATACTGCATTTACCCTGCGCAATCAGGCCTAGATTCGGTTACATATACAGAAAACCGCTTGTTCTGCTTAGCTGCCTCCTTCAACGCGCACATTACAACCCTAGAGTACGAGTGCACAAGGATCACCATGTTGTCTCTAATGCACGGGTATGCTGTATAGGATATTTGCTCGCGACACTCGTTTGCTGTTTCCACAAACGAATTTCCTCCTTTGATCAACTTTTCTCTAAAATCCTCGACATTCTAAACATACACATACAGCCAAACCCTTAAATCCACTATTTTCACCCCCCCTCCCCCCTCTCCCTCCCCACACTTCTACTCTTAATTTTATGTTCAACTGGACAACATGATCCATGATAAGTACACCCGCTCAAAGTATAAAAAAACAAGTTTCAAAAAAAAAGAAATCAACTCCAGGCTTACTCTGACTCCCAGCTGATTCCTTAGATGCATTTGTTGAAGAAACAGTTTGCATCCTGCGTAGCAAGCAATAGAATACTTGAAGTGATCAATCAATTTGTCGCATAGTTGCTGGATAGAAAGTATAAACTCGGACATTGTATTGGCTAACAAAAAATATATATAAACATTCAACATAAAACTCTTTAGCTTTAATAAAGGATCTCTGGTATAAAGGGCTTACAAAAAGGGGAAAAGCTTAGCATTCAGTCAAAAGATCTTTGCTCCAAAATCGAAATCATAAAAACATACCTTTAATTTGCTTCACGTGCTCCACTATCGTGAACACGGCTGCGATTGGCGGTGACATGTCCTAAAGATTAGCATTAAACAAATGACGATACAGTCATACTAAGCATGTCAGTTGTTGGTTATATTTTATTTCATTCCATTCCACTTTAATTTCGGGGAAATACATTTAACCAAGCTGTTCAAGCCTTGTTTCGACATACCGTGTTGTTTTTCATCGCGTTTTCGTAACATTCTATAGGATCTAACTCCACTATTTTTGTTTTGTTTATTTTTGTTTTGTTTATTTTTATAGTTTTGCTGTTTAACAAAGGCAAAAATCTTTGATTACATTCAGTTGAGTAGATTACGTTGAGATTTGGAATATCGGGAACAAGAAACAATAGAAAAACATAAATTCAGCAGCCAAAGCAAACTTAAATCTAAGCAAGTATTCGAAATTGGGCTGTACTTTTTGTCACTTTATAATATTGACTTACTTTTGTAGTTTTATAGTTTTGTTGTAAGTTTGTTTTTTGCTTTTTGGTCCTGGCTTTAGTATTTATGATTATTAATATTTGGCTTTAGCTTTAGTTCAACTTGATTTCTCTTTTTTAATCGCTTTTCAGAATTAGTCTCAAAGCTCAAAGCAGATTCTTCAGGATCCTTAATTTTTCTTTGTCTGGTAAGGTAGTTCGAGGCTTGCTTATATGCTTATTGTTTTTCTCTCTTTGGTTCGACAAGGGATAGATAAGAGACCTCTCTGTGATACTTGTTGGATTTGCTCGGCGACTTGAATTACAGAATTGAAATTTGCAAAACTGGCTTTAAAGTTGAAAGTATCAAAGACTTTCTTTTGAATTGAAAATGTAGAAAATTTTGATTGTAGTTTTCTTGAAATTCCAATAATCTAATGTAGTTTTTCCTTCTCTTATTTTTTACTTGTGGAACGCATTAAGGTCCGTGTATAAAATCATGGCTATGATTGGGTTGTATGTTGATGTTTGGCTTTGCTAGTTGGTATTTTTCAACATTATGATGATTTTAAAAGCAATGGGTTTGCTTTTATTATTGCTGAAATTGGGGTTGCTATTATTGTTGAAATTGGGGTTGCTTTTATTGTTGAAATCATGGCTTGTTTTTAAACAACGCTAGCAATACAAATCAGCAAACCAACTGTTTCAAAATCTTGTAAAAATTAAACAACAATAAACAGCAAACAGCAAGTAATCTGCTACTGCACACGAATCGTTTAACTTGGCAACAAAATCTTCATTCTTGAACCTCCAGTCTGAAAACAATAATACAAACACATTGAGAGAAAAAATAAGTACGCCTACAATCATTGTATTTTGATACACAGCACAAACCGACCTGCAATACGGCTTGTTTAATTTCCAGAACTGGGTGGTAAAAGTAGTGTAAAAACAATACAGCCAACATGGAAGCTCTAAGACATAGCAATCAAGATGTGGTTGCTACAGGGAGGAGATTTCGAGAAGTCCATTACCACAGGTTCCCGTTAGGGCTGAGAAGGTTAGCTAAAAACGCAGCTCAATTATATAATATCGCTACTAAATGAGTTTTTTGTTTCTGTTTTTGTTTTTGTTTTTGTTCATTTGTTGGGCTAAAGTGAGTTTGTGTCCACTGAACAGAAATAAAACGAACAAAATAAAACAAAAAGCACAACATGAAAACATAAGGCCATAATGACAATTAGACCAATGGGGGTTGATTATACAGTATACTACTCTGTTCACGTCATTTTAAACGCAAGTACTGTTTGATTTATAGTTTTGTGAATGGGTCTTGTGTGTTAAGAACATCGATACCAATTATATTCTTACGCCCAAGTAGCATGCAAACGATTTATTCAGAGCCTCGTAAGACCAAACTTAGCCATACTGCCTCTAAAATGATATGCATTTGGATTATTTATTTATTTTTAAAGAGGGGGCGCGGGCGTTGATATAGTATACAAATATGCCACAACTAAAAATAAGGTCAAAACTAGCATACTCTCAACCTAGCGTGTATCTTTGATTGTTCAACTCTGTATTTGTGTATGTGCTGTAGCCGCGAATTTTTATAGCACGGAGTATTTGAGCAAAAGGGACAGTATTTTAGGTAACAGCAATTTGATATTTACGATACAAGTTTATCGTGTTGTACTTTGGCAAATGTCGAATAAAAGACTAATCGCGAACAATTAACCAATCGGAATAGAAATGGAGAGCAAGGTTCGGGAGCATTTTGTTGTAGCCACAAAGAAATCGATTTTATATTTCGTATCACACGATGGGTACTGGAACACTCTAGATATAAACTTGGAGCTGCTAAAAGATAAGGAAGAGTGTTTAGCATTTACGCTGTTTGAAGTCACAAACCGAGTCAATGACAAACTTGAAAAGCACATTGTAACAGTCATTGCTACGCATTCAATGGTATTTTTTTTTTCAAAACTTTAATATTGATGTGTTTGCCTTTATCCTATCCTATGCAGTGCTATGGATATGTGAGCAATAACTACACTAGTTACTATTAGGGATGCTTTGGTTAAAGGTTGTTGGTAGGAAACAAGAGAGATAATAAGACATGCCTTACTAAATGTTTTAGATTGAGGATGAAGAAGACGGAAGCAGCAAAGACGTGTATACGTTGTATATGTTTGGGGTAGATGAGCTGCCAGAGTTGGAAGAAGATATGCTATATTTGTACAACACCAGTGGCGAGAGCAGCAGTGTAGAAACTAGTGCAGATGTCTTGGAAAGCGGCAATAAGGAAGCACAGGGCAGCCGCAACATAAACCTAAACACTGGAGTTGAATCCGAGTTCAATTATGAGATTGGGCCGGACAGCAGCAGCAGCAACAAAAGTACTGGCCGCAATCGCCAAAAGAAAAGCAAAAGAGGCAAGCTCAAACGAGACAACAAAGCGGAGGACAAAGTGAAGAAGAGGGCGAGTTTTAATATCGACTCTGATGTTGGTGACAATGTTGGTGATAATGCCAAGAAAATTGACAATGGTAGCAATACAGACAGTGTATATAACTACAATAAGCTTGAAGAAGATGAAGAGTATGATGATGAGGAAGAAGATACAAGTGGTGAGGATGATGAGGATGGATATGAGGATGATGATGAGGGTGGATATGATGATGAGGATGAGGATGAATGTGTTGATGAATGTTCAATGAATTCGTGGCCATTTCTTGAACAAAGGCTGTTCTTAGCACACGGTAATTTGAAACGAGACGTTTTATATATGTGTAGAGTTATAGTTGTATACTAAATTAGAGAGTACAGAATTAGTTTGAATTAATACAACATTAAAGTTTAGGGAGGGGGGGGGGGGGG
>LUVW01000024.1:180077-200219 GCA_001661515.1 Capniomyces stellatus
TTTTTTTTTTTTTTTTTTTTTTTTTTTCCTTTTACAAGATACGAGTTTCTTTAATAAAAATATATATTTACTTTCAGCTATAAAATTATCAATAATAAATATTTATCCCACCATTAATTACTTTATCGCTTTATCATTCGCTCTTTTATTTATCATTTAATTACTCGGTTTGATCCAAACTTATAAAACTCCCTCCCTAATCGCTTTCTATAAACCACCAACACTATTTTACTTTTCTATTTCATCCTATTGGCCCTATCTAATGGAACTTGCTTTCTTAATTACCAAATCATATCACTGCTACTTAGTTGCTTTATTAGTTTAATAAAAACACCTTTTTGATTTTAATTTCTCATTCAGTCCAGAACCAAAGCCAGAACCAACGCCAAAAGCCAAAGCCAAAGCCAAAACCAAAACCAAAGTCAAAACAAAAGTCAAAACAAAAACCAAATTCAAAGCCAAAACCGTTCCCCTTTCCTAGCCCAATAAACGTAAATAACATCCCTTCTTTGCCCAATTTCAGCGCTTCTAATGCTCAAGCTCTATAAATACACCATATTGTATCGAACTTTTAGACAGCTGCCAAATAGATTAAAGCTACCGACTTTAACATGTCAATGCCAGTTTTGTTTAGTTTTATTTTAACAACACTTCTGCCCAGGTTTAATTTTCAAAGTTATCAAAGCTTTGAATATTTCAAGCTTTATTTTTAGTAAGACCACTGGTTCAGTTTGAGCCCATATTTATTCCAACAAATCTTAACACTTGTTCTAAAAAAAAAAAAGAAAAAAAAGAAGGAAAAAAAGGGTGCTATAAATTATGAATAACCTTCTCTTCACATCAACATCCGTTTATCAGTCTTGGTTAATAGCCTAAATTCCCTTAAAAGCTTAATTCGAATATCATCCAAACCAGGATATACTACATTCAGTTGGACATAATTACTCAGCCAGGTTCAGTGAACAAACTATTAAATTGTTGCTCCTTAATTGCCCAAAAAAAAATGTTATTCAAAACCAAATCACTACAACTCGCAACTCATTCCTATAAATATTAACAAGTGCAGCCAAAAATATACACATTCTCTAACCATTAAACCATTCAAGTGCTACAAATAAACCGGAACACAGAAAATGAACACAGATAATAGTAGATACAGTTAATAGCAGATACAGATAATATCAGATACAGATAAAAAAATAATTAATGACAGCTTGGTACAGTCTTTTTATTATTAAAATAAACCAAGGCCCAGTTTAGTACATCCGAGCGTCCCCCTTTACTCTCAGCAAAGTTCACTCTCCCCCCTACACTGCTTCGCAGATTAGAAAAAGTTCTGATTTGTATTTATGAAATATAGCAATGATATTTGATACAGGTTTGCCTATAGGGCTATTTAAGAATACATAAACATTTGAATCGACACCAATGGTTGTCGCTTGTTATTATTATTCTACTTATAGCCTTTTGCTGAAATATATACATATACGCCTAGCAGCACACATATTGGTATGCACATTCTGCAACTGGGATATGAAATTGATATGTTCTAATACAGATCCGACACATTTAATATAGCTATCGGGCGTAGACCAAGAGACTAAACATCCATTCAAGCCTTTAAAACAGGATTTGGGGGTGTTAGTTTAATCTCGGTCATCATTGGACGTACTCAACGCCAATCAACACTATCCGGAGTCTATAATCTCGCACCAACTCGAGCTGCATGTATGATTTAGTGAGCTATATTATGTATCACTTTCCGAGTCGATATAGGCAGGGTTCCATTTAAATATATACAAACAGGGCTTTCTTTAATTAAAATATCCCTTTTCTCTGTTTTCTCTCTTTTTCCATTCTTTTCAGCTTGCCCTTTCTTTTCCAGTTTACTTTTTATTCGCTTGCTTGTAATAAGAACAACATTGCTTTTTTTTTGTTTTACATTTACAAATTCTAATTATTATAGATGTGAACCCAAGCATTGTACCATTGGTGGTTATCGAATACAAGGCAATAACAGGTTTAGGGTTATTTAAGCTTTTTTCTTTTCTTTTCTTTTCTTATTTAAGCTTTTTTTTATGGAGTAGATTAATCTTGACTGTTTCAATTTTATTAAAACTGGATTCCTTGGTTTATACCAGGAGCTTGACTTTGAACATAGCCTTTTTTTTTTTGGCTTCTATCCATTTGCCTACTCTCTCTGGTCTTTATAGTATTATACACTCATAGCATTTTCCTTCCCCACCCATACATTACTCAGCATTGAACAATATGTAATACTCGTTGCACTATTTGGTTGTCTATTCGCTCTTGCGCAAGTAAAAAAACAACAATCTAATAACGCTAGGATTGGAATAAGAATCACACTTACATTAGGCAATTGTTTATCATGTCTAGACGTCAAGTATATGTATGTATATATATCTTTATATCAAAGCTAATAACATTGTGATAATCAGATTAATAAAGCGGGCAGGATACGAGTGCCTTTATAAATATGCTCAAACACCCATTGTCTCAAAAATTTCCAACTTATAAACTGGCATTCTTTTAGACAATCAATCAAGAGTTTGATACTGATATATAAGTTGTTTTTTCTTCCCTTTTTCTCCCCGACAAAACAAAAGATAATCCAAAATAATTTATTTTTTTATTAATCGAGCCAACTCTACATACCATAATTTAAAGGCTGCATAAATTAGCAAACATAATAATAAAACATTAGTGTAGCTGAAATAAAAACCCAAGGGAAGGCACAAGGCTGTATATCACAGGGGCTATACATTTAAATTATTAGAAAAATGACAAAAAGATACAAATCTACATCGGCTATAAACGAAATAACCCGTAAGTAAAACACCTACATATCTGTAAACACGGTGATGTCGATCGCCTCTAACTTATATACATGTCCTAAACTGTGGCGGCTTGGGCTAGGTGTAACTTTTGACTGATTGGTTTCTTGTATTTAATATAGTCGGGAATAAAGGCGTATTCATAATAATATTATGTTTGCAGATATACCTGTTCGCTGAGCCCATGATCAAATACCGAAAGGGAAATGTATTAAAGAATGCTTTCTTCTCGACGTTTAAGCCAATCGACACAAATTTTGCCCTGATATTCTTGTTCATGTCGCCAACCTTCTTAATGATAACAAGGAAACTGGTTCTGGACAACATTTGCAAGTTGCTAAAGTTGGCACGGGTGTCAAAGTCGTACTGGTGGTGGAGGTCTATTCGGCTGGAAAACACCATTGGACTTCACATATTTTCTGCACTTTGGTTCTTGTTTTGGTCTCTGGTGCATGTTGTGTTTGCCCTGTTTTGTTTCTATTTAAACATATTCAGTAGACGGCCTGACAAAGAGAAAGTATTCAGCAAAAGAGACCTGTTTAACGACAAGGGTCCACAGGTCACAAATCTGATACCTCAGTTTGATGGAAAGAAATTCGTTCAATTCGAGCTGAAGAAGGCCAACTTGTACATGTTGATCACCGGGTCTACATCCATTCTTTTGATTCTGATCATAAATATCACCGCAATACGTAAGTTCCAAGCTATACTAATATACTCTGCTAATCAATTTATCTTTTCATACACATAGCCCTTCTATATTGTAGCTCTAACTAATGAATATGTTTTCCTACTGGCCAATATAGCCAAAGTAAGGAGAAAGTTCTTTGAACTCTTCTACTACACGCACCATCTGTTTATCGTTGTCATATTTGTGCTTTACCTCCATTATGGAGGCATCAATAAGCTTTGGGGCACCTCGATCGCAATTTATATAATCGATAGGTTGTACAGAGTGTCTCTGAAACGCAAAGTCACCATGTCTGAGCTGATTATCAAGAAATGGACGGAAAATGTGTTTGAAATCAGAATTCCAATCAGAACAGGGATTATGAGTAAACTAACATACCCAAGATACGCCACTGCTCAGTATGTCTATATAAGCTGCCCCAAACTATCTATTTTACAATGGCATCCATTTGATTTAACTTATGCCCCGGGTGACGATTACGCTAGCGTGCTGATTTCCAGCAATGCGGGATGGACGGCTAAGCTATTGAGGCTGCTTTTTGGAGACGAGTCCAATCTAAGCAACGCAGCGTCACCAAACATTGGGTCATTGCATATTACCTCTTCAACAGACACTGAAGTAAACAAGGATATTCAAAGAGCGGTAAGTCTTTCCAACGAGAAAGACGGCTACTCCAATGCTGGAAACCAGCTGCCAATGTTTAACAATAGATCTGGGTTGGGTTCCTCAAAGCCCAAAAAGTTCTCTTCAAGCGACTCGGGATACGCCAGGTACATTGTTAGTGAGAGTAATAAGCTATCACTGCTCATCAGCAGCACCTACAACTCTCCTCTTTACTATGTAATGGAGAACCAAACAGCCACTCTTATTGCTGGTGGTACTGGGATATCGGTGGTTCTTTCTATAGTAAAAACATTTATAAGATGCCAAAACGAATCCTCAAGCAATAACAAGCTTGAAAGCCTCCGTATTCACTGGATTAACAAGGACATAAACATATTTAAAATCCTTGAGGTAAGCTAATAGGATAAATGGAATCATACTAGCACTCACACACCAATACCTTCAATCTAAAATACATAAAGACGATGTGGACAAAATAATGTAACTTGATATTCATATTTGCATCCAGCTTGGTATCCAACTTACATCCGATTTGATATTTTACTTTATATTTGTTAGAGCTTGATTGGTGAAATCATTCAAAAGAACTGCCAGCACAAAGTGTCGATTTCTTTGTACAACACTGGAAGAGATAGAGAAAGCTTCAATATGGAATGGCTAACCGATTTGCTCCAAAATCACCCCGAGTGTCCAAACAGTTTAATAATGCTAAGCAACGGTAGACCCGAGCTGCTAAACATATATAGAAACGATGCTGCTATGAGCTCATTCAAAACCATTGGAGCTATTGCAGTCGGGCCTAAAGTGCTGGTGAGAACAGCCAGAAGATCGTGCGTGTACTACAACAGAAGCGTTAGCAATGGACCAAAAATCAACTTTTATCAAGGTACGTTTAGCTTTAAATACACTCATCAATTAATTGAATAAACATGCACTTTAACTTATCCACCAACACCTTGATTTTATTTTCTAATAGAGTTTTAACGCACCCAATCTGTTGACAGTCTCATGGAAAGGCCTCTGAATTATGTATATACAATCCAAGTTTTCTTTCTAGCATATATACATTTATATGTATATGCTATTTATCTTTATATTTATACTTTATTTATTTATCTCTCTACTTTCGCTAGTTTTTTTTACTCCACAGACTAGTAAATGCTTACAACTAACACTCTTTTATATAAATCGATTTTAAATCATTAAAATAAAGATTATCCAAGCTTTTCTTTAAAAAAAACACGATCGCTAGGGTCTGTTGTATTGATTGATCAAATCGGTTCACTACATCACCGGCGTTGAATACAGTACCAGATATATGTTTTTGGCTTCAGTTACGACCAGCATACTACAAATCATCGCTCATCAAGGTATGGTATACACCGAAAGAATCATGTAGACAAAATTATCCACCTTTTACTCCACTGTAGTGCATATCTCATGTCTCAAGCTGGTATGTATAGTGAATCTACTCGGTATCAGATAAATATGCCTTTAACTTTGAGACAAACATCTGTCAATCGATTTGGTGTGTATGTGTGTATGTGTGTGTTGGAGGGAGGGGGGTTATCAACAGTAGTCTCCCCAAGAAAGTAGATCAAATAATGTATTTCGCCCTCAATCTAAATACTATCAAAATTTGCAATTTAAATTTTTTGATGCGAGTGCTTTTTGGCCATTGAATCGAGTACAGCCATGTAAAACTGTCCATTTACTTTGTAGCACCTTTCTACAATGTTTAGTTAATATATGTGGTGAATGGGTATGATTGTGGAGGTTGGCTTTTATTATCGGTGGTTGAATAAACAGAAAAGGTTGGAGAGATGTGTTTGGCCAAAATATTTGAGCAGGCTGCCATTTGTTCAGGATTCAAGCCAGTTTGCTGAGTGCGGGGATTTGTTTCGCATTTGATTGCTGTTTTATAAATCCACATTTACTAGTGTTTTTCTTGTTTTTTTTTTTTTTTGATATNTTTTTTTTTTTTTTTTTTGATATTTTCTCTTCAAATGAAGCACATACTTTTTGTTCTTGAGAAAAACATACTCAACACCGAGAAAGATATGTAATACAGTACAAAAGGCTGGTCTGTCTAATTTATTCGCAAATTTACACAAATAAGGCGGTGCTTTAAAAGATTTGATAAGCGGGAGTTTACAAGCTTAACATTGAAATTAGAGCTCGGCTATTATGGTTAGATTTTGAGCCGCTATTATGCAAAACAGAATAAATGTACAAAAGGCCAAATAAAATTGAATCATTAACGTTAATAATAAAAATAATAAACGTATGGTATAGTATAATATGGCCAAGTAAGATCGAATGTGGATTAAACAAGCTAGTCAATAAAATATTTGGTTTAATTTAATTGCTGGCCCCAGTTCTACACAACGCCATAGAGCTCAACGGAAAATCAACGCCTGGTGCAAAAAAAAAGAGAGAATATGGTTTGTTTTTTTTTTTTAAAAAGGTGGTATACAAACACTGTTTAGTGAGCTATGGTTGATAGAGTAGGCTTGTTGTATTGGAAAACAACCGTGTTAGCCATGTTTATTTCTTACTAATTAGGCGCTAGATCGATTAAAGTATAACACAGCTAGTTGGCATTTGAAGCTACTTTTTAGAAATAACAGTCGGAGCGGCATTACAGAAAAAGTATAAAAGGTAAGCTGTGATACCTTTAAAGTCAAAGCAACAAGCAAACATAATCAATCAGCACAATCATTATTTTGTAGTGTATACACTTTTAGCGTTCATATTGCAAAAACACACAGCATTTACAAAGGCATTTGTACCTAGAATACAACATCTATAGACAGCCAGGAATACAAAAAAAAAAAAACCAACATCAGCGTAAATACAAAATGAAGCTATTAATTCTCGTGTCAGCTCTATTCTCAACAAGCGTTCTCTCGTTCAAATGTGGCAATAATATAAACAAATGGGTCAACTGCGGCACTGAGAAGTGCAAGAAGGGATATCCATGCACAATTTCACTAAACAAGTCGTTTGGAAGGCGATTCGTAAAGATCCCAGGGGTAGTTGCAGCGAAATGGAACGCTTTGAACCCAGAGTCAAAGAGGTTTGTAAACACCTATGTGCATCCGGCATTTGAAATCTATTACGACAAACCCACGAACAAAACTTGGTTCTTATCTACTATTGTGCAATACTCGAAAAAGGGCGAGGTTGCTAAAGGAGAGTGGGAAGCTGAGTTCAAGTCGATTTACAATCTTATGAATGAAAATACAACCTACCAGGCCAAAATGAACAACACACTAGGATCCATCATTGTTGAAGCTTTCCCGGTTTCCAATTAGGCGCCGATATACTTGGCCATGTTTCATTTATTCTTATATATACATTCAAGCAAAAATAGCCATTTTAAACACCAACAATAAAAATATACCTTTGCATAGTAAAAGAAAAAAAAGCGTATTGTACCTAGTTGGTTTTCTGAAAAAGGATTTTAACCAAGGTTTGCAAGTTTTCAAATATATGGCCGACTTTGGTGTTTAATGGTCCCTTTTATTTTTGTTCGGTTGCATTTGGTTTATTCAAGACGGTTACCATCTTACCTGCTCTTAAAGAGAAGAAAAGGTTTCTTGGTGTCACAAAAGTTAATGAAACGATGGATTATCGTCAGGCAAATCAAATTGCCAAGAGTACAATCGGGTATTGAGTAAGTTTACTTGAAATTTTAGTTTGACGAATTGGGTTTACCTTCCAACAATATAGCAAATGAAATCCTTTTCTTAAAGAAAACAAAAATAAATAATTAAATAAACAATTTAAATATTGGCAGTGGAAAAATAAATAAACCAGCATCAAAACCTTAAAATTTCAAAGCTGGGGCAGTTTATTCCTCAAGTAGAAAAAGAGAAAGGAATTAAGATTTCAAAAGTGGGGTTTGTAAAAGAAAAAAAAAAGAAAGAGCAAGTATAGAGTAGCAATTCGATTGCGTGCAAAAGTGAACTTGGGAGTAAAGAGCGATTTTCTAAAAGTTCGACAAGGAAGATAGTCACGCCTAAATACAGTACTGAAGGCAAACAAAAAAATTTGGGGGGGAGGGGCAAGCTAAAAAAAACGATAAACAGAGTGTATTAAAATGACGAATAAATCGAGCACTAATCAAGGTAGCAGAAAAGCCGTGGACTTACTATCGGATGTAGATAATGACTTGGATGGAATAGTGGGTTGGGATATGAAGGCGATCCCAGTTAAAAAAATGAGCAGTGCACACGCGAGCTCGCAAAGGGACACTTACCTGGGCCAGACAGACAAGTATGGGTTTGGGACTAGCATGGCGTTGGGTAGTATAAGCGGCAACAGTGGTAATGCAGTTGGTAAGGGGATTGGATTGTATAAAACGAATTCAAGCATGCAGGGCAGCAGTAACAGTAGTAGTATTAATGCTGGATTTTACGATAAAGCAAAGCCGCAAACACCGGTAAATTACTATATTGATACAAGTCGGCTTAAAAAGGAGCCACCAAAGGCAGCAAAGCAGGCAGAGAAGGACCTGTTCGGCGATCTGATCAGTTTCTCAGCAACAAGCAGTCCTCAGCCAGTTGCAAAAGAAGTTGGTACGAGTTCGAAAGCTGGATACAGCGCCCCAGACCAGGGGGCAGGTAACAGGGATATACTTTATAAGAGTTCAAATATAGATAAGAGTGGACAGGGAGTAAGTGGCGGATATGGTTTAGAGTCGTTTGATAGTGATGTTTTTAAATCGGCGAGTCTTTTTAGCAAGAAGGAGCCTGCGGGTAGCTGGAAAACGAATATTGGAGGAGCCAACAATAGCAAAGT
Source organism: Capniomyces stellatus (assembly GCA_001661515.1). Lineage (NCBI taxonomy): Eukaryota > Fungi > Kickxellomycota > Harpellomycetes > Harpellales > Legeriomycetaceae > Capniomyces > Capniomyces stellatus. Next base: position 189,054 of record LUVW01000024.1, read on the forward strand.
AAACGAATTGTGGAACTTTGATCTACTGAGCCCGGTTAAGCCGGGTAGTTGCAAAGATGTGAGTATATAAAAGTAAAATTTCTTGGATAGTTGGTTGGTTAACTAAGCCAACATAAATTAAAGCTGAAGTTAGAATCGAGATTAAAACTGAAATTGAAACGTATTTGTGACTAATAGGGTGATTGGAAAAAGGAAGAGCATGCGGGAAGAGTGGAGGAGGCGAATAATTTGGGTACCCCAGAGGCCAGAAATGGGAACAAAACAAACATTAGTGTCGTATTTCAGCCGGGAGATTTATTGGGTGGAATGACAAACGAGTTTTCAGATGGTTTCGGTGACGTGAGGGATACGGAAACAGGCAACTATAGGCACGGGGACTCGAGCAAGAGTGATAGTAAATTTAAAGGAAAGGGGGTAGAGAGTGCGGATGTAGTGGACCGGGATTTTGGGATAGCGCAGGTAATGCAAGCAGGGTTTTCGTATGAGCAGGCAACAGCTGCATTAGAGATAAATGGGTGGAAAGTTGGACAGGCTATAGAGCTGTTGGAGGAGCAAACAGGGCAAAGCAGAAGCAGAAGCAGAGTAAACCAAGGCAATACAGGCTTGGCAGAGGGACGGGATGGGTATGGCAAGAGTGGGTACAGTGGGGATTTGTACCGAGACAGAGCCGAAAGAGCGAGTGCAGCTAGAGGATCAACGGCGGAGGTTGGAGGAAAGATTTTGTCAGCAGCAAGCGAGGTGAGATCGAGTCTGTTTAGCAAGGCTGAGCAATGGCTTGGACAAGGTAAATCGATAATGAAGAATGTGGGACTGGGCGAGGGTTTAAGCGCACGAAATGGGAGATCTGGGGAATTGGGAGCAAGTAAAAGGTATAGCGGCGGTTCGGGCGATTTTAAATTTGAAGAGTATAGAGACTGGTCAAGCGACGAAGATGATTCGTCCAGAATTGAACATAAAGACATTCACAGCAGCAGTCAGGCTAGTGGAGCGAGCAAAGGGGGCGAAGAAGACTTGATGGGCAGCAGCAGGAGCAGAAGCAACAACCCCATAGCCAACAAACCAGCAAACCTACAGCAGCCAGCAGCGAGCCAAAAGCTCAAGCCAAGTGCAGTGAGCCTAGAGCGTATTAACAAGAATATTCCGTATGTGGACGCAGAGATACTGACTCGATCGGCAATTGAAAAACTGGCAGCCAACCAGCAGTTCAGGCTGGGCCAACACGAACAGGCATCGGTGGGATACACAAAGGCGATTTCAATGATGCAGGCCAGTGCAGACCATCCATACAACATTACACTGCTTAACAACAGAGCTCAGACATACTCAAAGATGGGCGACTCCAAGCTGGCTCTCAACGACCTGAACCAGGTTATTGCCATGTCAGCCAGGTTTTCCGGGGTTGAAATGATTAGTCTTCATCTTGGCCCCAAACCGCCCAAAAAAACCACAGCCACAACCACAACCACTGGCTCTCCGTCAAGTACTGCCAAGCTCGACTTATTTGCTCTTGATTTTGGCACCAGTTTGGCCTTAAACCAACCCCCAAAATTAAACTCAGGATCAAGCCCAAACCCAAACATCCATTCAAAATCAAGCCCTGTTGACTACACAAAGCTGGACACCCACGTTGATGTTCTGCAGCACACCAAAAAGGCGTACCTGCGCAGAGCTGAGATCTACGAGTCTCTTGAAAAATACACCCTGGCTTTGGACGACTACACCCGCGTTTTGTCCTTGAAGTTTGACTCCACCTCCGCCCAAAAGTCTCGCTCCGGGGTGACCAGGTGCAGAGCCGCTTTGGGTCTGCCGAAATCCCCATCGCTCCAAACACCCCCCAAAAAACTGCTTTCTACCCAGCATAACCCCAGGAATTCTACCCAACAACACCCACGCCCCTCCAGCATCTCCAAAAACACTCCAAAGATCCACATCACCCAAACCCCATCAGCCCTGCTTTCCCAGCAATCGTCCCAGGCCCAGCAGTACAGCGAACAGTCCTTCAACCTGACCGATGAAGTCCAGCTGATCATCAACAACTGGAAAGCCAACAATGTCTCCAATCTGCGCGCTTTGCTGTCGTCTGTACACAAAGTATACAGCAAAATCGACGAAATATCCCTATTTACCCTGATTGACAACAACAGCGTAAAACGTGCTTACATCAAAACCATCTCCAAAGTCCATCCTGATAAGCTCAAATCTGACATTCCTGTAAAGGAAAAAATGATTGCAAGCTCTGTGTTCTCCGTGCTAAACGAAGCTTGGTCCGCCTTCAAACTCCAAAACAACATTTCTTGATTTGCCTCCTTTCTTGCCCTTTTTATTATTATCGGAGATTACCAATTTTGTTTACTTTTTTCTTTTTTTTTTTTATCTCTAACAAAACTTTAAATTAATTCTAGATTTTAATTTTGGTTTTGATATCGATTCAGCTCTCGTTACTCACAATCAATAGATAACGCACACTTTTATTCAACTACTGTATCTATCCTTACTATTGTCATTATCTCCATCACCTTTCCAACCTATTTTTTATTTGTAATCAGAAAAGAGAAGCGATAAAGAAAAGCCGACCCAATTTAATATGCTTAAAACGAAATTCAGATATGCTGGGTTAATAACCAATCAGCTCAATCCAAGAAATATCCTTGCCAAAACCAATCCAATATCCCCGATCGAGCTAACAAAAGACCGAAAGTATAGCTTGGTACTGGCTTTAAAGCAAAAACCGACTCTAAATGAAACTGTAAATCTAAACCAAGCTGTAAACCTAAACCTAAACCTAAAAGCAAGGGCAAAACCTAATCTTAATAATGACGGAATTCAAATTCGAAATTACTCCTTGTTGGTTGCAAATCAAAAACAAAGTAAAATAAACAGATCGAGTAAGCTCAGTCATCGAAGCAAGTCCGATACCTCAACACCCAATCCTATATTTGCCAAAATCATGTCAAGCCCGAAACTACTGTTAATAATAAAGGAGGTGTTTGTTTTGCTGGACCAAAAGGGAATAATGGATCTCAAAAACCCTAAACCCCCATCAATGCTCAAGATGTTGAAATTCGTCAGTGACACGGAAATCTCGGCTCTTTTTTTGAAACTCACAAAGGCAATGAAGGAAGAAGGCATCGAGTTATCCTCCGCTGATTTGGTTAACTTTATGCAAAAGTCCTCTTCCTTTGATAAAGCAAGCGAGTTTATAAACGGAATAGAAAGCACCACCGCCAATGAAGCCAAAAAACCAAACAAATAGCTCTGAAAAATATGCAGCAGAATCGCACTGGACAAAGAGAATTTGCCTCTCTCCCTCCCACTCTCTCTCCCACTCTCTTCTTTTTATTCTTTTTTGAGCTATTAGCTAGCTGAGTTTTATTTCTTATCTACCATACAAACTGTTTAGATTCGATTTAACTAATTGGTCAGTTCTGCCAGATATAAAAGTCTGGTGTTTTAGAAACAAAGCCTCTGCTTTCAGAGCACAGGACGCGTATTTTTAAATGAACACTTTGACGGTTAAAATAAAGCTTCGCTGTAATTTTGGTTTCAACTTATTCCATGCACCATTGTTAATGTTTTGATGTTTGTTGATTAGATGCTAAATTTCTCTCGCCTTTTTTTTTTAATCAAGAAATATAGATGTGAAAAAGAAACAAGAAAAGAAGAGAAAAGAAAAGTAGAGAAATTTAGAGAAGAAACAAGAATATCAGAGTATTTAAACGTGCTTTCTATAAAATGTAGATGTAACAAGTTTAAATCAGTTTCTTGGCGTGGAAGAATCTTCTAAGATAGAACACTTGAGAGGTGGCAATGCTGACCAAAACCACAAGAGTCAATATACTGAATGTGGAGACTCGGGTGTTGGCAACCTCATTGATATCACGGAGCTTAGATTCACGAATTTTGAGATAGTTGAGATATTCTTGGACATCTTCTAGATTGGACTCGAGACGACGGAACTCCACCTCGATTGGATCCAGCTTGGACTCGAGCTGCAGTTTTAAAAAGTCACTTGAACTGGCTCCAGACTCCATCTTTAAGGATATTTCGGCGAAATGATTGTTTGGTGGGATTTCTATAAGCCAACATTAATTCAAAAGGTGTGAGTAATATATCAAAATGTATCAAACCAAAAATAAATAGTTTTATATTTATCTTGTTCAATCTAAACAAATATACTAGAGCACATGAAACCAATATAGCTGATAAATATGTGGAAGAACAAACCATTCGCAAGAACGTTATCAAAGCAGACAATTACGTTAGCGTGGGCTTGGGTAACAAAGACAAAGTTCTGTTCTGTCAACCCAGTTTGATGAGTATACTTGTTATTGTTTGGGCTGTCATCGTATATCTGTTAATACCATCCAAGTTTATACAGCTTAGCTTGAGTATTTACATGCAAAATCTTTCATAATTTTTGTGTCAATTTTACCCTTGGGTAAATAGCCAACGTATAAATATAGTAAATGGATATATGGGTGGATAGATTGAAATGCATATATATAATAGATGATTTTTTGTTTTACATTGACCGATAGAGTTTGCCCAGCAGTGTTGGTCTTGGCCTTGACGTTGACTTTGACTTGGAGATCTTTGGGGATCCATTGGGAAACGCATCTCTTGGCTGCTTGGTTTGCATGTTGAGCAATTAAATCAAACTGTAAACCAAAAACAGATGATGCAAAGATTGTTGCCGAGATGAAGGATGTGAGTCTCATTTTTATCTTTTATTTTACTTGCACTGCTTTGCGCTATTCCACACTAATTTTTAGCTATTTTAAAGAATGAAGGAGAAAGAATCGATTAAATTACACGTGCACTGAATAACATGATTATCCTGATTTAGTTGAAATTTGATATTTATACCGATAAATGCAATAATAGTGGTTTTTGAATTGGATTTCTACTTACAACTTAAGTTTATACACTGTTTAAAAGGCAGCAACGATGATGATGGCAACAACAAGGCTATAGATATCGAATTTGTAACGTCTGATTTTTTTTAAAAAAAAACTCGAGATTGCTTTAAACACTCTGAAAATATAAAATAGCGTTGGGTTTGGTTTGAATGTCAACTTCAAGTAATGCTTTTTGATAGTTGGCTGTGTTTGAATATTGTTGCTGGATTATAGCTTCGTTTTTTTACTATTGCTATTTGGATTTCAAAACATCTTGTAATATTGGATTTCCTTTAATAATTATCGAAAACAATGTATTATGTGCCAATAAGTCAAAGAGAATAATCTTGTATGGACGAATTGTTTCGTATAACCGGATTGTTGCACACAAAAGCGGCCAATGATTTGAAGATAGTATTCTAATTATCGATACCATTTAGTTGAAACTAACCCACCAATCTTTTGCCATGTCATTTAATGAACAAAAAAATATTTAATTGTTTTTTTTTGCTAAATGCACTTTGCAATTCTATTAATAGTAGCTACGACCATAATTACTATTATTCTGCAACAATGCAGAATTTTAAATAAGGAAAACAATAGACTTGCCAAAAATGCATTTGACTAGCCTTGATACCTGAGATACCTGAGATACCTGAGATACCTGAGATACCTGAGATACCTGAGATACCTGAGATACCTGAGATAACCTGACTTTACTTTCCAATGAGCCAAGATAACCCGCGCTTTTAGCATAGATAATTTACTTGATGAGTGACCGCTCGGTTTAACGGCAAACTGTGTACGATATGCACACTTTGCGTCTACTTTGTATTATATATCATGTTGGATAAGGACCAGGAAGTGATGGTAGATGACCCACATAATTGCACAGACTTTATTTGTTCTTGTAATAGGACACACTTGCAACAAAAATGTAATGGGTAATAAATGAAGCGTTGACGGGTAATTTTTTGACTCAAGTGCTGAAACTACGAGTTCATAATGTTATTGAATACTCTGTAAAAGTACATCATGCATGACTTGTTTATGTGCGTGGTTTAGTTCAATATTTAAAACTATTATATTGGGTATATATTTTGCTTCAATGGCTTCACTACCCAAACTTGATAGTAGGTCGTGTGTTCAAACAGCTTTTAACATTGATTGACTTAGGATTTGGAGCATATAAATAGGGTAGAAAATAAAAGAGAAAAGAAAAGAAAAGAGAGAGAAAAGAAAGATCTGGTTGCTTAATTAGCATCGTGGATTTATGAGCATTTTAAATTCGGTGTATACGCATCAATGTTATTGGGCGGTAAATAAAAAGCAACAAGCAACAAGCAATCACATTAATTCACATACTTTATTTATGCGAACTCTGGCAGTGAATTTAATTATTGGCATGATTTCGGCAAGTAATACAATACGGAGTTGTGCTGTGTGTATATAAGCTTAATGTTTTGTGCCTTTTCAATGTCCACACTTGTAAAGTCCCGAGGGCAAGTTCAGGCATCGAAACGCAGTTAGTTCCAAGTATATAATAGCTTAACTTGAAAGCAAGAGCAAATCACCAAAATAAAATTTGTTAATCAATGAGGAAAATGAGAAATCAAAAATTGAGATATTGGCCAATTGTATTGCTGGGAAAGCCGAAATTCAACATAAAACCCCAAAATAATCAATGGTATGAAATCATCAATGAAAAAGGATGTTTAAAAATAAAGTTTTGGTTTTAGTTTTGGTTTTGGTGACTATTGAAGGAAAAAGCGAAAAGTTAAAATTGGTGTTGAACTCAAAGAAATAGTCGTATATCAAGTTCAACAATTTGAATTTATTTCCCAAACACTCGTTGTATAAAGATACACCTTTATTTACCTGACAACAGTATACGAATCAACAGTTTTTTTTTTGCCCTTTAACCTCAACGAGCATATTATTATTCACCTCTTAACATTTTAGGCTTTATATATTGCTCAAGAACAAAGAATAAAACGAAAACCACTAGTCTCAAATAGCCTAGCAATCATATCCGGTCGGATTAAAGACAATTTAAGAACAAATAAAAGAAGCGTAGAGCAGGATTAGACCAAAAAGATCAGAGACGAGATTACGCAAGTGTAAAGAGCCAACACGACCGCTACTAGATCTTTTTGAAATTGAGTGGTAATTAATTTTAGCATAATTATTAAAAGATAAAATGGTGAAAATGAGAAATGAGGTAGACAAAAAAAATAGAGGAGAGAAAAGGATAAACAAATTAATTGTAAAAATATATTGAATTCCAGTAGATAAAGTAGACGCCGTAGCTATAAAATAATCGGAAACACGGCTTACAATACAGCGATCACATTTTACAGCGAAGGAACAAAAAAAGAAAGCAGGAAACAGCTTAAGCGTCCGAGTGGGGGGGGTTTTTTTTCTTTTTTTGTTAATAGAGATAATATATTCTACGGGTTGGGTTTACGCTAAAGTTCTTTGAGTGTGGAGGCGTTGCATTAACATAAGCCGGCGTTTTAAATTGATATAAAGCAGGGACTTTTACAAGATGAATTTGTTGATAGCGATAGTATATTTACTAAATGTTGGGGTTGTTTTGAGTGGCAAAGCTAAGCGGAGGGAGGGTTTGGAGCGTGGGGAAGATGTGAAGGAAGAGAAATCCGATTGGCGGGACTCTGGTGAGGAGTATATGGTACGAGAATGGAGGGAGGGAGAGAAAAGAGAGTTTGGGAAAGACGAGAGTTTGGAAAGAGTTGGTGAGGAGGCAGGGCAGAAAGCTACAATAAGCGGGATTAAGTCAGGGTTGGATAAGTACGAGGCCGAGAGTATGTTTCTACAAAAGGTTGAGCCTCATAGCAGGACGGTAGATGAAAAGGGGGCGAAAAGAACAGAAACTGTAAGCGCAATAAAGACAAGCGGTAATGGGGATACAGAGCGCAAAGAGTCAGTTGGCGGAGAGAAGTCTGGAGCGGTGGACTCAAAGACGTTGGGGGATAAAAAGGGGGATAAAAAGGGGGATAAAAAGATGGAGGATTACTTGGTTGTGGGGCTTCCAGGGGTGGCAGACGAAAGGTTGGACGACATAGTGAGCTATGCGGGGCCGATGAGTTTGGGGAATGCAACAGGGGAGATGTTTTTCTGGTTGGTGAAAAACAGCACAAACCACAGGAACAGAGATAAGCTGGTTCTTTGGCTGAATGGGGGGCCTGGGTGCACAAGTTTGGATGGGATGTTTCTTGAAAATGGGCCGTTTGAGTTTGACAAGCTGGGAAACCTGAGAAAAAGAGAGCATGCGTATACGCAGCAGGTGGATGTTCTGTATATTGACCAGCCTTTAGGAACGGGATTCAGCAAGGCAAAAGATTTGGACCTGGCCAAGACATACACTGATGCGAACGATAAACTGCTGATGTTTCTGGTGAAGTTTTACGAGACGTTTCCAGAGTACCGCGATAGGCAGCTGACAATCAGTGGGGAAAGCATGGCGGGAACGTACTTGCTTTTTCTGGCTCAAAGCCTGCTGGATTATAAGGTTGAATATAAGGCAAGTTGTGTTTGAGTGAGTATTTTTGTTTAAATGTATATTGGATTGCTGGACAGTTGGCATAACAGTGAAGTGATGTACAACGTATTAGATCAATCTTGAAGGCGTGATGATTGGCAATGGATGGATTGATCCTGAGAGGAATTACTTGTCGTACGTGCCTTTTATTGAAAAGTTTGGCTTGGTGACGGACACAACACTTAAAACAATGCAGAGCAGAACAGAAGAGTGTATTTCGGACTACAGAAATTCCAAGCAGGGCATCAAAAACGATCTTTGCGAGTCGATATTTTCGATTTTCCAAGAGGACAACAAGCTGGGCAGCGACTCGTGCTACAATTCGTACGACATGCGACTGGTAAGCAAAAAGCCGTACTGCGGGATGGACTGGCCACCAGCAATAGAAAGAATGGGCGAGTACCTGAGGCGAAAAGACGTCCACAAGGCCCTTAATTTGCCACCCGACTCGGACTTCACCAGCTGGAAGGAGTGTAGCAACAATGTCTTTACCGCCCTGTCCAGCGATAACAGCTCACCAGCCATTGACCTCCTGGCCCGCGTGCTTAAGGAGCTGCCTGTGCTTTTGTTTGCTGGCGATCAGGACCTGGTGTGCAACACTTTAGGCCACGAGTGGACAATAGGAAACCTGACTTGGAACGGCCACACTGGGTTTAGCATCAAAGATTCTCCGCAATCCCTGCACCAGCTTTCACTCAAAAGCTACCCGTCCTGGAAAATAAACGGCCAGCCTGTTGGTTCCTACTACTCGGAACGCAATCTGACTTATGCGGTTGTCAACAATGCAAGTCACATGACTGGTGTAGACAAACCGCTTGAAATGCTGGATCTGCTCACCCGTTTCTCCAACCTCGACAACTCAAACATGCTACAGTACATTTCCAACCCCACTACAAATCGCTCCTCTGATTTTGTCCACTCCAACAAAAAACCTAACATCATCCCAACCGTTGCCCTTGTCCTCTTCTGTCTCCTTGTTCTGCTTCTGCTTGTTGGCTTTGCCCTCTTTAATAGCCGCGATAAAGTCTCAATGTTTCGCTACAAACAAAACTACATCTACAAAAAGTTTGATGCCTCCGAAGACCCCGACCTGTACGACCACTCGGACCTTGAGTTTGTTGAGCTGAACGACATGAGAAATTCCTCCTCCTTCAGCCATAATCCCCCCCGCTCCAAACTGCCAACCAAAACCTCCCCCACCCTAGCGTCCAGAATCGACATCCATTCTAACCCTATTCACTTTGATGATCCTTGCTATCTATCCGACGGCACCGCATCTAGCGCCAGTATCTCCAGCCGATCCTCCCTTGAACACTTTTAACCTCTACCATCTATATATCTATATATCTATACATCCATCCATTCATTCTTCCATTCACTTCACTCATTCACTTTACTTGTTCACTATTTCTTATCAATTGGAATATTAACTTTGCATGCTACATAAAGCTCTATTTCTCATTTCAACTTTTTTTTTTTTCCTTTTAACACTGATCACGTGTTGAGTCTACTTGCCAGAATGTTTTCTTTTTCTTCTAATTTTACTATCCATTAGAGTTTACATTATAGAACAAGGTGCGGAACGGTACATGTGGTGCGGGTATCTCAACAACAACGACAACAAAAGTACAGGTTACTGCAAAACAAATAATCTGTTTTTTTTTTCAACCGCTACTCATTCGGTAAAAATACAATTCTTCTCATAATTACCACCTAGATATCCATACGTATATATTCTGCTGTTTCGCCAGTCTGTTCTATAACATCATTTTGTTTGACTCTTAAATTCTGCTACCAAATCGGGGTTTTTTTAATTGATGTTTATATCGCATTTTTTAAACTTAACTGAACAATTCAAAAAGCTGGAAACTAATATGCAAACCCAAATTCCCGAGTCGGGGGACATTATCTAAATCCACATATTTTTAATATTATAACGTTTTTCGCACAAGCCACACAATTACCCCCCCCCCCTGTATCACTTTTTTTTTCTTTAATATTAAAACCAAAAAAAAGACTATTTAAAAAAACCCCCCCATTAGGTTTAGCCAAAATTAAAATTAAAATTAAAAACAAAACCAAAAAAAAACACTTGCAAATTGCAACAAACCCCAGGTTGCCTCCCACCCCCCCTTCTCTCCCCGCCCCTCCTTCCTCCTCTGAAAGAACAATCGCACTTGAAAATGCACAAATGTAGAAATATACCGCAATAATTGATTACTCTGAAATTTCAATTTACTCAAATATGAAGAATGGTCATTTTTTTTTCCCTTCAGCAACAAACAAAAAAAAGGAAGCGGAAATCATGTTATTTGATTGATTTTGGAATGATCATTTTCTACCTCAATCAATAGTATATACTTAAAATCTGACATAACACATTATTTCCTGTAACATTTGCGTTATGCTGCTTTGCTTTGGCACAAAGTTTCCTTTGAAAATTATCCCGTAGCCTTTACCTTGTGACGCATACACCAAGCCCAACTCGATATAATCAGTACATACAATTTCCTACCAGCCATCGTGATAGATAAAATCGCAGTTGCTACTGCAAAGCATTGTCTCCTTTTTTTTTTGTTTTATAATGCATGGGATCCTCACCTTTTAACCTCAACTGTTATATTTAAATTACAGGTTTTTTTTTTCTTCTTCCAATTTTGAGGCTAAAATTACTTTATATTGTGTTAGCGCCCCCCCCCCCCCCCT
>LUVW01000024.1:204986-215138 GCA_001661515.1 Capniomyces stellatus
GGGGGGGGGGGGGGGTGTTTCTGGCGTTTGCGAGTAATTTTTAGTCTACAATGGCTATGGCAGCTTTGGTCTTTGGGCTTAACAACACTTTATTAGCCCAAAATCAATTCAATATTGTGCAATACTTTGTATTAGTTGTTACCGTTATTATACAGAATTTGCTAACTGTTTGGGCGCTATATCTGTTACCTCCCTAAGGCACCTTCAGGTCTTTTAAAACGCCGTCTAAAACTCGACTGCAAACACATCAGTGACCCGTTCTTGAGTCAAGCCCGGTTTATTTTTCATTGAGAAATATCAAAAGGGCATAGCCAATGGCACTAAAGCATTGGATTAAATATTGGCTAAAATTAAATGATTAAACGTCAAAAATTTTCAAACCCCATAACTGCGACATTAAAAATCAATTTATAAAGTTGTGTATAAGTATCAATTGCCTGGGCGAATCAATGGAAAAGTATTCTTGCGCTCGGGTATATCTGCACCAGTGAAGTACATACTGAGGTCGGATTATTGCTATTTGCAAACTATACCAATATCCCGCTATACGACTTTTCACGTAAGAGTCGGATGGCAATATTTGGAGGCCCTTAAAACGGCTTAAAACTAATTAACAATAAAATAAAAAATTTAAAGCTGAAACTAAAAAAACAGACAAAAAATTAAAGCTAAAAAAATCAGATAAAGCTATATCAAAATCAGATAAAAGCTTTGTGGGACGGATGGTTGATCAGATTTGAATTGGCTTCCCGATGTTAAATGATTACAACTTGTGACTAAATACCGACTTATACACCTTCCATCTTTCCCAAACCAAGTGTAACCACCCCCCATAACAATTTTGACCCTTAAAACTAGAGCAACTCTTGAAATCAACGCTCTTTTGGTTGGTAATTAAAATCACTGGAAATACCAAGAAACTTTTTGTGGCAATACAAAATGTGTAAAGCAAAGTGCAAGTCCAGAATATATGAATCAATGTATTTTAAAGACAGTTTATGTGTGTAAAATAGCCTAGTTATACACGCAGATGTTAAAATAGGCAGTAAATAAATGAGTAGGATTCTATGTTGGTATATCAGCATAAGCATGCGCCTTCAGAAGACTGGTCTTCGCTTGATGAAATGTCTACCACCTTGTTTGGACTCTTTTTCCATAAGCTAGGTGTCTCGATTATCTACAGTTTGCATTCCAATTTAAAATTTGTTCAATAAAATGTCTGTGGTTGATCAGTAAGTGAATCAAACTAAATTAATCGTTTCCTGCAAGAACACAGTGTATTACCACCACTCACTTTATAAACCAGCTCCTCGACTGCCTGTTGAACCCCAACCTTGGTTTTAGCACTACATTCTAAAAATAGCGTGTTTTTCAAGCGAGCATACTCTGTCCCTTCTTTCCGAGTCACAACCCGCTCGGCTTCCTATTTAGCAATCAATCACGGTTACAATCTATGTCAGCTCAAACACCTCGCGTTGACTACTAGATGCAGACTTACCCTATCTATCTTATTCCCAATTATAATCTTGACTATGTCGCTGCTACCGCAATAAGTGTTTAGCTCCTCAAACCATTGATCAAGGTGCAAAAACGATTCTCTTTCGCAAACATCGTAGACTATAACACCGTTTGAATATTTACTCTTGTTGGGTTATAAATAAATCACTTTAAATATTATCACATTTTCCCTTCTTCCATTTACTTAAAACATGAAACGGCGCGTGTTTACCTAAAATAACTCCTTGAGCCCCTCTATAGTAGGACGAGGTTAAAGTCCTAAACCGCTCCTGGCCTGCAGTATCCTACAACACATCGTATATAATTTTTTTTGTTTATTAAAATGGTTGCCGTTTACCATTTTGGTGCATGGTCTTTGTGCATTAAGATTAGTGCAAATCACATCATTAGCCATAAAAACGCTCTAAAATTAACAATAGTAATATTTGTAAATTTACCCATATCGTTAGCTTATATTTGTTTTCATCGATATCAATAAACTTGACCTTAAAATCAACGCCTAAGAAACATCAATTTGATTATAGTTAGTGTTAATTGAAGCTGTTTTGTTTAGAATCAAGTATAGGTAGCAACAAAAAGCTAAGCATATCGAGTCGAATCGAGTCGAGGTATGGTTATCGTTTAAACAAATTATAATGCTGTTTTATAAAAGGTGTCATATTGCTACGGCTTGTTATATCAATAAGCTGCTCGATTAATTTGTTTTAAAATGTTCCGTTCAAATTTGGCGTGAGAGCTTTTAGAATTATATCTGTGTACCAGTTATTCCCAACATAGAATTGACACGCTTAACGGTACTCTCAAACATTTAGAAGAAAATAATGCTGTGCTGTTTGTTTTTTATTATTACCAATTGTAGGGGTACTCTCCTCGGTGGCTAGAAAATCGTCGTCGGTGAAACGGAGCAAAATGGAAGACTTTCCTACTCCGGAATCTCCAATCATTAAAATTTTAAATGTTGCTGTTAGATCGGTTGTCATGGTAAAACTTTACGTGGTACTTTTTGGTATTATAAATATATATTTTGTTATGTATTATATTCAAGGCGTTGTTAAAAAGGGCGCTTGGGCATAGCTGCTTTACTTGGCTAGCTTTATTGGTTTTAGGTGTTACTGTATTTGGATTATCAATAATTTTGGGTTTTATAACTCTTTTGTATTTTTCTTTTTTCTTTTTTCTTACCAATTTTGCTTGATAATCTTCAATTTTGATGTCAGAGGGGAAGTCTGGTGCGACTCATTTTTATAAATAGTCCAATGGTTCGTTTGCCAATTAGCAATAAAAAATTGAGATTTATGAATAGTAGAGCAATTTCCAAACTACACCTCTTATTCAAGATGGTCATTTGCTATCTTGGCGTTGTTGTTTATTCGCACTGTAGCTTACTAAACGAAAATGTATAGCTACGGCACCACTAATTGGGCAATACCAATTCAACAAAAGATCAATGTGACTTTGTTTTCACCATTTAACTATTACTACTGAACATTGCCTTTATACACAGCAATGGCGGGAATATAAAAAAAAGTATTTAGTTGCCAGTTTTGTGTATTTGAACATTCTCCAAAGTTACAATAACATGATAATACCACACACACACACATTCATTCATTCATTTGTAACTGACCGTTATTTTGAAACCATTTTTCTAGTGATATATAACGATTATGTGGCGTTAAGGTTGAGCAGCTATACCGACATTAGTATGACTAACTTACGGTGGTTTGATGAAGGTCGATAATATGTTACAGCCTGTGTAGCTCCTATTATTATAGACATAAATTAAATTACAGCGCGAGCAACCCAATTCGGTCGCTATTATATTTACAACTCAGACTAAAAGTCTAACTTGGACCCGATTCGGGTGTTGAAATGCCGCAATGAGCAGGCTTAGTGCTGATTTGAACCATTTAATCAGACCAAGAACTTCAAGATTTTTGTCTTTCCCATCAGTTTTTTAAAAAAAAGACATTTCTAATAAAATAGATTGGTGCTTTTTCTTTATCGAAGTTGAAATGGTATTTTAAAAGCACACATAAAATCAAAGTCATTACATCATTTTTTTTTTCCCCACTACTTTGTGTGTTAGTAACTGACATTTAGTGCCTAATAAATAATGCATAATACTAAAGTAGTATTGAGACGGTTCTAATAAAGTTGGTCAAGGAGTTTTATAACAGCTTTTTTTCCTGGTTTAAAGTTACTAGCTTGTGAATTAGAAGGTTGATCTCAATGCAAAATCTCATTGACTGGTCATGGAGTGACAATTACTCGGCAAACCATACGATAAACATTCTAAATATATTGTTGATCAGTTCAATAAATTTAACGCGAATAATGACATCATCTGGCAAGATAACTTCAATGATATACTTGAGAAGTTTGCAGTTTTTTTGCATTTTTTATTTTTGAAGAGTGGGGAGGGGGGGTATCCACGAGTTACTTGTCCCGATGATTATCACAAAAGAAACTTTTGGTGACTTGACAACATACAATATAGTAAAAATGATGATGGTGTTTAACAATAAACCGGTGTCATTTCCAAGTTAGTTTAGAAAAAAATAGTTGTATAGGAAAGATTCGGATATTTGATGCATATTCCAGTATCGTTTTTGGTGTCACTTATGAAATATGAGCTGCTTACAATAGTTCCAGTTAAAAGGATAGGACACAAATATTTCAACAGATACGAATACCAGTTTACAATGGTGGTGGAGCAGGACAAAAAAAAACACCGCCAATTTGACTTAAACTTGGTGGCGTCTGTTGGGAAAAAGATAACAATGACAGTGACAAAATCGCCGCCTTTTAAAAAAAGTAGAAATAATCAAGTAATGTTCTTGGATGAGGCATTCCTGGATGATGAAAAAAAAAAAAAAACAGAACAAAAACAAGAATTATGTAGTAAATCACAAACAAGATAACGGTGAGGTTTCATTCAAGTAATACACATTACTAGGTCTGGACCTACACTATCGTCACAAATAATCAGTCTTTGTAGTTATGATTAATATGGCTAGCTTTTCATAAAGGGCGTTGGTAATCAATATTCTTTCAGGTGATTGAAGATAAGTAATAAAAGTATACCGTACTACCCACCGAATAGTCTAGAGCTGATTCGAATGGGTCAAAAAGAAATAAAAACTCATACTCTTTTCTCGAGTAATCGGTAAAAAAAGAAAGCATCGAGTTCCTTTTGTAATTTTACACTTTGGGGCGCTCTCAAATGTTAAACTGTACACATTTTCCAGAAAATCTAACTGGTGGAAACTTTGGACTGCAATTACAACGCAAGTTTCGATATCTTCATTTAACGGATAGCTTTTACACATTTTTATTTGTATACCGCGAACCCGAGATGTTTATAATTTATTTATTTTGTTTATATAGCAGAGATACTCAAGGGCGGTTATTTTTACTGAGAAAAGTTATTGACTTTTTTTACTTTTGCAAAAAAAAAAAGAGCATTTGTAGGGGCCAGCTTTATAAGCAAAGATCATCTTTAAATGTTAGTGACAGATAAAGAAAGTTGCCCTACGGGTGGCCAGGGTAAACGAACGTATGTGCTGTTTTGCGCAAACCAAGTCTATAAAAATAATCATGACAAGTGCTTTAAACAAACAGGGAGGACAGCGGGATAATGTGGTTACTTGATTCAAAACAACAAGATTATCATCAAAGATAAAATGTGGTAAAATATGAAGATTGCTTATATTTTTATATTCAAACCGCATAACAATGTGTTTTTGTGGTTTAATCAGCCTTTGCATTGGCTGTTCTCCGCTTATTTGGTTAGCTAAGCTCGTATAATTTGCTACATTTTGTGTATTTGTCCTGTTTCCAAATGCATGTACAAACACAATTATGGCTAGAATCAGGAATGAATAATAGTTTCCATGCCTAGAAGCCATAACAAATCATATATATGTATACAACCAAAATATGCTTTGAGGTATTTTAGATATGTTGGTTTATTTATAGCTTTTGCTGCAAACTTAGCTTTAAATCTTACGTAACGGTTAACAGTGGTGATGGTTTTGTTTATAGCCTGTGACATTGTTATTTTCACAAATTCCCGTTCAGCTTTTGAGGTTTTGTTTTAGTCGGATTGTCAATATATTAGGTAAAAGCACAACTATAATCCCTCGAGTTGGATTGGGATCTATTCTTTTTCTATTTTTTGTTTAACTGTGTTTTTTTTTTCTATTGAGATTTTGTATTGAACTTTTTTTTCTTTAGTCAATTTCTTGGTGCTGGATTATTAGAGGGTAGTTGCGGTCTGCTTTTGTGAATTTTCCCGAAATTATTAATGCAGCCTTCCTTTTCAAACAAACGCTTTTCCTCTGCCCAAGATTCCTCCGTTAATTGAAGTGATTTCTTTGGGGGGGGGTGATGTTTTTTGTGTGATCTTTTGGCACCTTCCAGTCATCATTTCCTCACCCTTTCTTCATTTAGTGAAATTCCTGTTCATGTACATTTGAGCACATTTAGGGTCGTTGTTTGGTGGTTTAATAATTAAATTTATAAAACAATGCAAATAGGCTTTTTAATTATAATTGAACGCATTTTTCATGTTTTATTAAAGCTTTGGTCCAGATTGAAGCAAAAACTTACTTGACAATGTTTGCTTTATATTTGAGCGTGCAAAAAAAAGAAGAAAAGAAAAAGAAAAGAAATGTTAATCTAGATTTCGACACTTTTGTGACATCTTTATTAGAGAATCCCCAAATATTGTACTTGACAAGCACTTTTATTGGACCGACAGCATAATAGCAATATAGAGTGATGAATGTAAAAATAACATTGGATTTTGGTTGGAAGAATAAAATGAAAACCTACGTGGTCTCCATTAGCGCAATGTAACATTGTTGGTAGTGTTGAACTATATAAAGGCAAAAAAAATAGATGAACGCTTCAGGCCAATTGGTGCGAGTGTTTGTATAATGATTAGCTTAGTGATGGACAATAGGTGTCAAGTTGGACTTGGGGACTTTATAAAAACTATTGGCAACCTTTTTTTAAAGCTGCAAGAAAAAGATGTCTTGGTAACTGCCATTGGCAAGTAGCTAAAGTGTTTGTTCTGGATCTGTGTTAATTCACGTTTTAAAATGTACATAACATAACACATTACATTACAACATAACATAACATATTACAATACAACATATTACAATACAACATAACACAACATAACACAACATAACACAACATAATACAACATAATACAATACAATACAACACAACATATTATAATACAATACAACACAATACAATACAACATATTACATCACAATACAATTCTGATTATATAATTCTCAAAGAAAATCCTTTAAAAGAAAAAAGTTGGATAATTAGACACCTTAAAGGTGGGAATTTGCATTTTATTTTGTTGTTTGATGGTGTTTATTAGCTTAATTAAAGCTAATTATGACGTTGGTTTTCAACGATACTTTGTTATTATTAATACGTACAACTAATTTACATTATTGTGTAGTGGACAAAGCTTTGGCTGCCTATTTGTTTAGCCTTAGAATATAAACCCTATTTATATACCCATCTTGTTAAGTAAATAAATTAACAGTCAATCAATGGGCTTTTTTCGTTTTGTCCGCATTTTTTCGCCATTAATAAAGGTGGACTTCAGGTGTTTTAGAAACTCGGTGTCATTTCCGAGTTCAATAGCTATCTATTTATTTGTGTATTGTGTTAAATAAAAATTGTTGCATTATTTATTTGCTTTTGCTAATACTGGAGGTATCACTCACAAGCCAACCTTCTATCAAACAGCACCATGAAGGGTGAAATTGTTAACAGAGCTGGATTAAAAAATGATGAAAAGATATAATAAGCATAATTATTTATGTAAATCAATTGGATATAATACTTGTCTTATTATGTTCCATGAAACTATTAAAAGGAAAAAAAAGAAAAAAAAACTTGTAAATATTAAATACTGCGTAAAACAATCAAAACACTAATGAAATGGAAATAAAGAAAACCAGTCAAAAGCTCAACCAAAAGCCCAATTAGGTAAATTTATGTAGGAGGAATATGTCTAGATGATTTGGGATAGAACAGTTTGGGAGCGAAACTAGAATAGTTAACAAAGCGAGAGCGTAACACAATCAAAAAGGCACTTGTGATAAAAATAGGTAGTTAAAAGCAGAGTGGGTTAATTAATTGGGTTCTTGTGCAGGGTAGTACAAGATAAAAAAAACCATTTAAATCAACTCATTGAAGATTACTCTTTTTGTTTCACTAGCGATTTTTTTCTTTTTTTTTTTCTTTCTTTCCTTTTTTTACAGTTAATAAAAGGATTGTGAAGATATAAATTCAGGATAAGAATAAATAGGGTCTAGTTATACAAATCCTTAAATCTCAGTAGCTTTAATCTCTCTTTCTTCAAGTAACATTTGGTTGATATATATTTTTATATATTTTTTATTTTCGTTCTTTTTCCCACTCGAACTCGACGTTACCGAAAGAGAAAGAATAAAATAGAAAAGAATAAAATAGAAAAGAAGTAAAAGTGAAAGGGTAGCAGACACTGGTATATGACTAAAAGCACACCACCTCTATCACATAAACGAGCCAATACACACAGGGGAGGAAAGGAACTTTATATTTTATTTTTAGTCACACGGACTGAATAGGTTATAAAGAAAGTGTACCCAGTAAAAAAAGAAATAAAAAAAGAAATAAGCTGACTGTAATAGGAATAAGCAAAGTTAGCTTGTACACTCATCTGTGATATACACTTATTATATCTATTCGGATAGGCTTTTTTTTAATAAATATAGTTTACGAATATAAATGAAACCAATAACGGAAATTAGTGCACAACAACATATCCGCATATCACTGGATTGAAGTGGGATTAAGTAATAGCCCACCCAAAAAAGAAAAAGAAAAGAAAAGGCAACTGTGCTAGTGACTCAACAACAACAAAAGGTTATATATAAATAAGATTTGTAAAATATATACAGAGGAGGGATTAAGGACAGGACAGCTTGAGAAAAGAGATTGTAAAATTAAGGAGATATAGTTAGATAATGCCTAAGCTTGACACGGCAATGGATAAAAAAGACAGCAGCCACTTGACAAACGGTTATAATAAGCAACATCACAGTACAATAGGAGGAGGAAGTGGAGGTGGCGGGGGTAGGACAGAAGATGATTTTTACAGTTCGCAAAAGGTAGAGGAAAACTTTTGCAAGAATTTCTACTGCTGTGGGTACAACCTAGAAGATCTGCATGATCTGCTTCAGCACTATGAAGAGTGCCATGTCAGGTTTGAGGAAGACGGAGGGCCAGCAAGGGTAAATAACGCAAGTGTGATGAACGAGTTGCAGTATAGCAACATGGGGGCGTATGGGGCTGGATTAGACTTTTCAACCTCGTTTAACTTGGGCCAAGTCTCAAGTTACATGAGCGGGGCGGGGCATTCGTTTATGCAAAATATGGAGGGGGTGGGGGGGCTAAAAACGATTAAGCCGCATGACATTTTAATTAATTCGACAAGCGTAGAGGCAGTAAAGGAGTCAGCTGTGCTGCTGTATAAAAACAAGGAGGGAAATAGCAAAACAAATGCAACAAAAGGCAAGTTAGGCATAGAAAGCCGGGAAAACATCCGAAGAAACAGAAAACTGAGCAAAAAACTCGAAGTGTTGGAAACAACAAAGCTGAGAATAAAAAGCATAAATAGAGACGAATTGACAGGGTCAGAAACAAATACAAATACAAGTGCAAATACACCACCACTCAGTCCCAGCGACACACTAATAACCTCGTTTACAAGCTCACCAAACGAAGATTGTCTACCCATCAACTTTATCCTGGGAAAGAGAGTAGAGTCGCATGTAGAACCGGTCGATGCAGCCACAGCACCACAAACATCAGTTCCTAGCGAGGACGAAAACGAGAATGAGGGCGATGACGAGGATGTTGATGACTCACAGGACTTCAAGCATCCCAAAAAGAAGCCAAGAACACACAGAATCTCGTCTGGGTTCTCCTTCATGTCAACAGCTCTTGCCCTATACGACGACGACATTATCAAGGCTCTTACCAACTCAACAGACCCCTTCTTTTTGACAAATGACACCAGAAAGCCCCACACGACTTCTCCTGGCTCCAAGTACGTCCTCAAGGCCAAAGGTGACTCTGAACCCGCCAAATCCCCCGCTCACATCAACTCCAAAAAGTCCACTTCCTGCCCAAAAATATCCTTGGAAACCAACTCCAACTCAGATTTTCTGCACTCAACCGACTTTTCCGAGTCCGAATCAACCAGCTGCGAAACGCCCGCCTGCAGCTCCAAGCCCAAGGAGGAGAAACCATACCAGTGCCAGGTTCTGGGCTGCGACAAGGCCTACAAAAACGCAAACGGCCTAAAGTACCACAACATCCACGGCCACATTGACTTGGAGGCCTCAGGAATAAACAAACCCTACAAGTGTCTCGTTCCCGATTGCTTCAGATCATACAAAAACCTAAATGGCTTAAAATACCATATGCTGCACTCCCACCCCTCAATCTCCACCCCAATCTCTACCTCTAACGAACGCTCAATTGTTTCGTCTCTGCCTAATTCTGGCTGAAACCCCCCCCCCCCCCCCCCCCCCCCCCCCCCCC
>LUVW01000024.1:215159-248897 GCA_001661515.1 Capniomyces stellatus
CCAGCCGCCCCCCCCCCCCCCCCTCACTCTTTGTTTTTTGTACCCCACTTCGGTCACCTTCTGTCTGTCCAGTCTCTAATTGCCAGTTTCTTCCCACTTTTTGGTTAAACAACAACAATTAAAATTATCTGGGAAACAAACGAAAAGTGAATGACTGACCAAAAAAGTAAAGCAAAAGTAAAAAGAAAAAGAAAAAAAATGACTTGGTTTTGGTTGTATGTAAAAAGTGTGTAAATATTATAGGAAGGGAAGGTCCAAGTGTAATAGAATTTGACTTTTATAAAAAGTTCATCACATGTGTATATTTATTTCGATACGTTTTTTTTTTTTTGACACTACTTTTTCTCTGATTTAATTTAATTTATGATCTTTAATATATTCCAAAATAAAAAGGAAAAATATACTATATATATTATCGTGTCAATTCTAATCAGGTTGGTTTTACCTTGGAGGCCTATCCACAAACCCCGTTACTTGATCCTGTCCAGGCTTAAAGTAGCACCAATCTCCCTGAACCAATGCCCATCGGGTACGGACGATCTAATTGATCGAAGGGGTGTTGGCTAATAGAGTCATTTAACATCAAAATAGCACAGTGTTTTATAGTATTTTATGGTATTGCTTGATATTGTATGTTTTGTTGTGTTGATTTTGTTACCAATAAACCACATAAATAAAAATAAATAAATAAAATAATATTGTTTGATATTTTATTTTTTTGTTGTGTTGATTCTGTTGCCAATAAAACTCCAATAAAATAAATATATGTTTTATTGACAACAGAATCAACACAAACAAGTAAACAAATAAATCAAATCAAGTCAAAATTTTAATTAAAGATAATAATTTGACCCATATAGCAGTCAAAGATAATTATAATTACATAATTGCAGATAATAAAAAATGTAAAGCAAACCATTCCCTCAATCGAGCCGACGGAATCATATTAATACTATATCAATAAACAAACAAACGCATTACTAATACATTATTGTGATTGCCATCTGGCACGGATGTGTACTATGTTATTTGGTTCTCTCGACCCTATCAAGTTCAACAGGAAATATTCCCAAACACTCGTTTTTTTTAACATGGCTATCACCATTACTGTTATCGTTATCTGTTTTCTTTTTATGATTATGACAATGATAAAC
This sequence comes from Capniomyces stellatus, assembly GCA_001661515.1. Taxonomy (NCBI): domain Eukaryota; kingdom Fungi; phylum Kickxellomycota; class Harpellomycetes; order Harpellales; family Legeriomycetaceae; genus Capniomyces; species Capniomyces stellatus. Next base: position 216,314 of record LUVW01000024.1, read on the forward strand.
GAAAAGATGATGAACGAAAAGATTATGAACGAGAAGATAATGATAGAGAAGATGGCGAAAGTGACGATGGTGAGGATGATGGGAGCAATTGATGGTCAGTGTTATACCAGGCGCAAATGGTTTACACAAAAGTTAGTGGTTATAACATATCTTTATAGCTAAATTGGAAAAAAAAAGTAGATTTGTCCGTCATCAAGTGAACAAGATTGGTCATAGTCATTTCTATTCTTGCAACCCAAAAGAACTCGGATTACGTTTTGTTTTTTCTCCATTCTATTCAATCAATTGGGTGATTGATTGATTTATCAAGCTAATTGAATTTTCACAGGTATGATAGGATACTGCGGAAATTAAAAAAAAACTTGAAATTAATCGATAATCATCGGTATTGGCAACACGAGCCATTATTATATTATCGTAATTGAGGGATTTGTTCATTTTAATATTTCAAAATGCTTTGGATAACCACCATTACTGCTATTCCTCAATAGATCAAGTATATTATATGGGAAAACAAAACTGATCAAGTAAATATCAATAAAAGAAAAAATGAAATACAAAAATAAATTAAAGGGCTAAAGATATCAAACTGAATCATCAAACCTCTTAAAACAATCTCTTGGGACATTAAATTCACTACAATTTTGTGTTGCTACAATCTCTATAGGCCCGTCTTCGTTTTAGTCAAAAATAGCTTGACCAATTTGATCTAGCTTGTTGCGTTTTGGGTAAAACGTAATTATCAACTGACATTTAGAATAAAAAGACTATTGTTTTTTGTTTTTTTTTTGTAGAAACGGGCCTTCTTGGTCTTGTTCGTTTACTGAAGCCAATTGATTAATAATCTTTTTGTTTTGTTATCCTTTGACTCTAGTTACAAGCACTCGGTTAATATTTATGGTGCACCCCTTATTCATGCTTAAAGGAATACACTTTATTATACAGTATGGCGCACTATGCTGGGGGATAAAGGGGGATGTGTATTGTTCTAGTACGTCATGCTAGTATTACAATAACCAGTTATTTATAGTAAAGCGACTGGTTTTAGGCCAAATAGCTCGTTTTGGAACTGGTGCGCAGATCTCTATGCGGATTGTAAAGCGCAGCTATTCGCTCATTGTGTCAGCACGGTTTTATTCTATTTTTTTACATTTCATTACTCAGCGAATTTTTTGCTTTTTTGAGAATAACAAAACTTATTTTGCTTTACGCTTCTAGGAAATATTATTTGCTGATCTAGTAGACCTCACATTTATATTGTTTTTTTTAAGGTCAATGAACTAAAACTCTTGAACTAGTTTAATTAAAACCAAGGTAGGATCTTTTACTGAAATAAGGGCTGAAACCGATTCGTTATAGTATTTCGCTCTGAAAAAACGTAAACAGACAAGGGGAAAAAAAAAGGGGGAACACTACTGTTGCAAGCAAAAAAAAAAAAAGAAACGCATATTCTCCCACCAAGTGGAGGAAAGTGTTTATACACTCAAGCACAATAAAAATTCAAAAAAAACATGTCTCAGCGTTACCTTGGTTTTGTCTTATTGTGGTTGTTATCTCAGGTCCACCCTCACCTTTGCAAGTTACCATATATATACTCGTAGACTTTACGTATGAGTGTAGGTTTACCATAACAACAAACAGAAACAATAAATAATAAACAAGAATATTCTAACTCTGAATCGGTAGTAAAAGATACTCGATGAAAGCTTCGATAATCTAAAACTGGTTTATATTAATTAAAATATTTTCATCGGTGTTTACCAATAAAGTGATCTGGAAGGTGCATTTAGGATGTACTGAACCATCAAACGGTGACTCAGTAAAGTATGATCCAGCTTTGTTTGTTTTTTTTTTCCCATTGTAAACCAGGTAATGAATTTATCAAACACAATTATTGGAAAACAACCCTGATTTTATCAATGATGTGTGAGTCAACTTGCGATTTATTCAAATGGGCAGCAGTGGTATTGTGCTACTAAAAATCCTTATTCTTGTGCGATTAAAGACCAGCATATAATTAGATTAGGACCAGCCTATATCTAAATATAGCTCTGCTAATCAAGAAAAAAAAAACTCAGGAAAGAAGTTAGCAGATGGCTTCAGTTCTTGCAACAACCATAATTGTGCTGATCAATCAGATGGATTGCTAATTTAAAAAATCCTGACTTTACCAATCGTATCTATGTTAAGGATGGGTCATTATTAGATTTTTCAAACTTCTAACCAATACCTTGGGCCGAAAAAAAAACATAGGCCAGAAGAAACGATAGCAACAGAAAATAAAGGAAAGGTTTAATACTACATAAGAATGTTTATTATGGATTTTATTTCTATGGAAAATCGTCAAAAGTCATCAATTCTTGGACTAGCCTTGCTAATACAAAAACCCATCTATCGCAAGACTTGGTTAGATAATCCGAGTGTGGATTTTACATGGGGTTTGCACGGAAATATAGCAGATTTCAACCGAACCTTCTTCCGAGTTTATTCAGAATGTAGAAATCCAATAAATACACACACACATCTATACATCCATCCATACACACACACACATACACATCCATACATCCATACATCCATACATCCATACATCCATACATCCATACATACATACACACACACAAGTAAAACGGATACAGTCGAGTTTCCCTCGATACCGTTTTAATAAATGATCAGGAACTCAAGATTATTCTATAGCTTATCAGTCGATTATTTTTTCTACCTGCTGGACCTAGACAGCAAAGCTTTTCATAGCGTAAATTCCGTGCTGTTTTATATAGCGCAATAATGGCAATTATACATGGTATATTTTTTTTGTAAACCTGTTTGTGGTGTTAAAATGGCAATCTATGAAACGATTGTGTTGACATCATTGATTGTATTCCACAGTTTTTTTTGCAGATTTTTTCATCTTTTAATCTTTTCTAAGCCAAGTTTGCTTTAACTGGCTGCATATCCAAACAAGTGAACGCTGATGCAATCACATTGTTTTTGGGAAAAAAGAACAGCAAAGCTAGATTTTTATAATCGCGCGGCTGATCTTCCAGGTTTGAAGAAATGCCAAAATTCAGCTACTCCAAGTATGAAGCATTGTTGAGTCGATTGAAGTGCTGTAAATACCAGTATTTCAACGTTAAAGCTGTGAATGCTGTTGAGAAGAATGTGCCGAACAATACTCTCTGTGCAATACAATACCAGTTACAAGATTATGGCTAAACAGACAATAAACGCAAAATATAAGGCTGCTGTTTTATGGCTACTGTTCACAGCAAAAAATTAATTTAATTGAACTAAAATAATTTTTAATAACAATCGGAAATAGATTTATTGATTTGTTTTCATTGGCCTTTATTGCTAAATGAATGATGACAATTAAAGTATCGCTTTGGAGGAAAATCTGAATTAATAATTCCACTTCGATTGGTGATTTACTTGGTTTATTATTACTTTTGCGGCCCAACTTGGGTCAAGGTGATGCAAGCGAAGGAAGAAAAGTAAAGCTCACCAATTTAAATCAAAGCTATTTGAAAAGCTATTTCGGGTAGCATCGTTTTGGCGAGGGTAAAAGTTGGCAAAAAAAAAAAAAAGGGGGAGGGGAGGGGGGAAGTGGAATGGAGAGTGTTTTGTAAGAGTGATTTAATAAAGTGGTTTAAGATGACGGAAGCACCATTATTAAAAAAAATTACAGGTAGAATATACAGCCGTTTTCTATTGTTTTACAAAATTTAGGGTATTTTGTAACTGGAGCCTACACTCGGCTTGGTTTGAGTGTGCGAATACGAATATTTTGATGCGTTGGATCGACTATCTTTGCCACGGGAAAGGCATTCTTTACCATAAACGCTGTCACTTTCTGAACTAATTATACGCCAATAAACAACATAAAACCCCAAAGTTTGCTAATTGGAAAATTCGCTAATCGACTAAAACATTGTAATATGACATGTAAGAATGAAGGTGTGGACAAAACAATCTAGACAGCTTTAGTCTAATTGTTTGGTGCTGAATCTTTTTATTTTTGAAAAAAGTAAACCGATAGCCTTTAGTAAAAGCCTTGTTAGGCCAAATAGTTGGTCTAAAATGTAAAAGCATTTATCATAATATCAAGATGCAAACGTATCGCTTTAAAGATCAGTATGAAGAGGGTGGGGGTCTTATAGATTAAGTCTAGACAATTTTTGGTGTGCATGGGTGTGTTATTATACATGGCAAGTTAGCACTGGAATTAGAATCAACTATATTTAAAATGGAAACACCAAAGCTGATTGTTTGCTGAACAATGCAAGTTGATTCTCTAAATTGATAATGCAAATTTCAATGAATGCAGAAAACGTTTTTTTATTAAAATAAATTAAGACAATTAAGAATTATTCACCTGCATACTTTTTATTTGATTATTTTCACAGCAATAAAAAAAAAGCGGGCAATGAAGAGAAAAAGGGACTAAACCTAAGGGATCAAGAGCTATTTGGAATCAAGAGTGAATAAAATAGAGCAAGAAGTGAAAAAGATAGGCTTGGGAGCTTTACACATGAATATATGTAAACATGTTATTTGCCCAAAATTGCAATTATGTTCACTACAAGCAAGTTGATTTACAATGATTCGTGATTTTCAACATAGTTTTTCAGCAAATAGATGATTGAAATTATTCAGTTAAATGTTGAAAGGAAAGCAGTGATGTAACCGCTTTTAAATGACTAAATGGGTAATTAAAATCTAAGCATCGACTGACTGACAATAAAATCATGTTTAATGATTTAAAAAGATTTTAATGGATATTTTTTAATTAGATAAATCGAATTATTACCACCAACACAATAGCTAGTTCATTTATCCCTTTATTAACATGTACTTGAGCTTACTGTGATACTATACTAATATATAACTGCTTGAATCAATTAGCTAGCAATTGACTAAAAAACACTTAATTATACCATGTAAGCCACTTAATTATCATCAACTATTTGCTCAAGGCAAAAGGGAGGTTCTATAGGGGTTAAGGGAAGAGTAATGAATTGGTTTAATGCTGAGGCAAGCCAAGTTAGCATATTTTCAATTTAATAGTAATTAATTCAGTAAATACAATGGGCTTTATTTCGTTTATTGGAAGTTTGATCCATTAATTATCAAAAAAATTCCCTTATATTTCGATCTATCTTCCCGAATTTCCGTAATTATTTCTATTTATAAATAAATCCGTTTCGGCTTACCTTGTATACTATTGTTTTTATTTTTAAAAATAAAAATAAAGCAGTAAACAATAAATAATATTAAAATAAGACCCTTTCCTTACCAACTTGATAACAACACCAAAACCGGTCCAGCTTGGTGCAACACCTACATACACACCTACATAAATACATACATACATATATATATACATACATACACACACACACATATATATATATATACAAAGTATACCACTTTGTTTAACCAAAGGACATCGAGTACATATATTGGTGGGTTTGTAAGCATCAAGACTATATAGCACACATATTGGTACAGGATAGACCAGGTGAACTAGATTGGAAGGTTTTATAACTAGGCTTTTCTTTCCTATACCCCTCCCCCCCTCTTTTATACTCTTACAAAGCAAAAAAAAGTAGAATCAATTACACTTTATTTAAATAGAATAAAAATGATGACCAAGTGTTTAGCAGAAACAGTTCGAAGAAGAAGAAAGGGTGTTCCATCACGTTCACCATGCAGAAGTGATATAATTGAAACTCCTTGCATTGTGTTTAGCTTCCCAAGTTTGGACACTGTCAGTGAGGAGTTTGTTGGCGCAAAGAAAGGCGTAAACAAACTCAATATCTCAGATACTTCTGATTGCGACTTGGTGAACGAACTAGCACAGAGAAAAATACACATCTTAACCAGCAGCAAGTCATTACCAGAGTCGCGTACAATTAGCGACGCAAAGAGGCCATACACGGGCACAAAATACTACAAAGATAAGGGGGTTTACCAACTGAAGCTATCAAACGAATTAAGCTATTTAAGACAAACCGACGCAATTACAAAATTCGAACACTTGGATAGATGCATAAGCAATGAAGTTAGCCATAAAAAGAGATATTTGGGGTCTAGCTCTGCTGGCAGCAATAGCGTGACAAAAGGAGACGTGGGAAAGGAGAAAATATCAATAGATGCAATAGAAAAAGTTAAACCAGCCAAAATAAGACGAACAGTGGGTAAGATCCTGCCCAGAAGTAGGCCCGTTTTTAATCTAGAAATGGCAAGCGTGAACTTTTACTTTAAAAGCCCAGGTACTCCCAACCTTATTTTGTCTTCGGGCGAGTTAGACTTGGAGGACGAAAGTCTAAGCACGGAGGATGCTTCAAGCGAGGTACTACTAGAAAAGAGTGGCATCAGAGGAATATACACTAACAATAGCGTGCAGATAAACAGCATCCCGGTTGTGAAAATAGGTCAGGATAACAGATTTGGAGCAAACCAGCACTTGGAGGAATTGGATAGTGAGCTGTTGGAGCAAAAAATCTACGAAAACATGAAGCTGGAATATAACAAGTGCAAAATAAACATACCCAATGCCCCAATTGCTGTGACAAAGAAGAAGGCAAAATCAAAGCCCAGTAAAAATATTTTCGGTGCCCAAAGAAAACCAGCTTCGTCACAAAGGGTTTGTGCGTCCTGCAAAGTCAGCAACACACCGTGCTGGCGGCCTAGCTGGGATAACATACTGTCACTGTGCAATTCATGTGGCCTAAGGTATAAGAAAGGGGGTGTGTATTGCCACTCTTGCCATTATGTACCTATGAAAACCGAAATATCCGTTGGGAAGCCCATTAACTGCAAGAGGTGTAGCCAGATAATCAATGCAAAAAAAGCAAGCACCGATGGTTAACATAGCTTCTATTTTCCAGTAACCAAAAACACCGCTGTTTAAATATCTGCATGTAACACTAGTTATTGGTTTTGACCAATTTGGTTTTTGCTTTTTGACTAAAAGGCCATGACTGTACTAATTCTCATACTCTCTACACACATACAATTACACACATACAATTCAACATACACACTGCCGCAAATACATTTAGACACATATACCTCTACATACACACGTATATTAAATGGCCACATATACCTTAGCAAACGAACACTTACCTATTCCTCAACCCAGCCATCAAAAAGAACAACAAATAAGATCACACCATTTTACAATTAATATTTAACTAGACAGGATTGTTTTGTAGATTTTCTTTTAATTGCTTTGGCTCTTTGCATTTGTATATCAAATATTGTATATTGTATATTACTAGCTAACTTTTTCAGCTGAATATTGCTAAAACAACATATGAGTAAATAAATTAATTTGAGGATGGGATTGACTTCACTAGCAGCCAATGGTTCGCTTAAAATCAATGAATCAAAAAAAAAAAGCGGTATTAAAAAAATAAATGCAAAAGCATTTCTATCAAACAAAAAAAAAAGCATTTCTATCAATTTCAATAATAAAAAATTCTAGTAACAATAAAAACCCCATTTCAAAAAAAAACAAAAAACAAAAGACTTTTAATTAGATAATAAAAAAAGACTTGGAAATTAACAAAGTTCCTGGTGTTTTATTTTGCACACGGTTGATTTATTTAGGAACATGCAGCTTATTTTAATTTTGAAATAGGATCAAGTAATTCTTTATTTATCTATTTATTTGCCAAATAATTTTTAATTTAAACGTCTCCAATTTACAGTAAAATAGGCCAGGCTTACTTTGACACTTGTCCTGTGTAACTTTGATTCCGCCATATCAACCGTATGGAATACCAATAGCTAATTATCGTGTTATTGGAGGTGGGTTATTAAAATTGCACTAAACAAGTCTTTTGCTGATTAAATGAATTTTCATAACAATTCGAAAAAGAAGTGATAGAACAAAACAAGACAAAACAAGTTGAAACAAAACGAAACAAGTTGAAACAAAACGAAACAAAACGAAACTAGACGAAACTAGACGAAACTAGACGAAACTAGACGAAACTAGACGAAAGAGACAAATACTATAAGTTGATTGGGTTTCGGAGATAGTGGAGGAATATTCCAAAGTGAATGCACTGTGTTGCCTAATTTTCCTTAACATTGCGTTAAAAGAACCCAGAAAATAAAAATGGCCAAATTGATATTCAATGTGCCAAGTCAGAGTTCTAAAAACATGCCGTATAGCGGACTGTTTGTAGTCAATTTCAAAGTGACTGTTAATAACTAGTAGCATCGCCGCTTACAGATCAATACGATAATATCATAGTACGTATATTTTAAGTAAAATAATCGTGAGTAATTAGACCTTATAAAGCAATAAAAGACAAAAACAAAAACAAATAAAGCAATTGTTTTTTTTTGCCAAATAGATACAGCTCATTTAAACGTACCCTTTTGACTCCATTTCTGGTCAGGTGGGAGGTAAGGTAGTGATTGGGCTTGCCATGTAATACTTGGCTTAAACAATTGGGATGTAAGACTAGGATTTCTACTTCTGGCTTTTAGGTGAGCTGGTTCTTGGAATCCATTTGCAAGGAATTGTCTCTGTCTAATTAACCGAACATGGCTTGTGATGCCATTGTTTGTGTTAATGGATAAATTGTTTTAATTCTGCTTGTGACTAATTAGGTGGGGTTTTGATCATTCGAGAAAAATACTTTTGGCTATAGGGCGTGTGTTTGCCCAATATCTTTTATTTATGAGAACCAATTGTCGATATGTCGGTTCTACCGAAAGCGAGTTGTAGATCTTTGCGGTACATTTTTTGAAATATAAAGCTGCATTGTTTGGCAACGAAAACGCGGCGCTATTTCAATAAATTAAGAAATGCTTTAGCAAAAAAAAAAATGAAAGAAAAAAGTGCCAATTTTTTACAGAACCTCCGTTGTCTAATTAGGAAACAAAAAGTAAATACAATGAACTGGTCTACAAAGCTGTGTTTGTATCTCAGTGATTTACCCGTTTAAAGAAGCTTAGCGTGTAAATAATTCAGTGAAAAATCCCATTGACAGAACTGATAGATAGTTATTGTTTTTATACGGAGTTTGGTTATTTAAAGTCAAATCAGAGCCGCCTTATTTAAAAAGACATTCAAAATAATTTTTACGCTAAAACCGCCCACAACATTACTTGATATGAAAAAGCCTAACACCTCGTTATTTGGTATCAAATCGTTGGAGGTTTTTATAAGGGATTTTACACTGGAAATTATACTGCACCCTAGAAAATGAAATGTTTGGTATTTTTGTGCTTTAGATTAGTTTTTTTTTTTAAAAAAAAAAGTTATACAGCTTGGCCAAATAAACAGCTTGACCAAATAAACAGTTTCATTAGCCAAATCTAAAGAAAAAGAAAGGCGAAAAGACATAGATGACTTGTGTGTACTTTGTTACCCCAAACCGATAATAATATGAATTCAGCAAGTGCAATAAGGACTTTACTCCAAAGATCTTTGCTTTCAAAACGGGCATTTAAAGTAACAAGATTGAATACGGCGCAGAAACCGGCCTCGTTTTATCTTAATGTGCCTAACAATCGAATCCATAGTTCAGCGGTTATTCGAAACGAACACAAGGGCATAACAAGGTTTGGCTAGTTTAATTATGTATTATTGGTTTTATTTTAAATGGATTGATGGTGCGGAGTAGAATTTAAACAAGTGAACTCCAAGTTTCAAAATACTGACTATTTGCTAAATACCAAAATAAGCTCGATGACGGAGACTGAGTTCCGTTCGATTTCAGATAACACTCTAAACTATATTTCCGACTGTGTGGATGAGATTTGCAATACAGCAGAGGGAGAAGAGTTCGATGTTGAGTATGCAGTAATATTTCATCCATTCGCCTTTAATTCTTTGTTTCCCTTTTTAACTTATATTTTGGCTACATGATAAATAACAAATTGCGACTAAACAAAGCTGATAATTTACACGTACCTTGTAATTAGATGGGTGTTTTGAATATTAGCTTTGGGGACAAAGGCACTTATGTGCTAAATCAACAACCCCCAAATCGTCAAATATGGTTTTCTTCGCCTGTATCGTAAGAGTTTATTTCCCTTTTTCCCTTCCCTTTTCCCCTTTCCCCTTTTTTTACTTATAAGAAGTGTATATAAATGTATGTGTAAAAAAGTAAACATATATACGGAAACTAGAGCAAGTAAAAAAGTTTCCATTCTCATTGTTGCTTTTGTTGGTTTGTTAAAAAATTGTAGAGGTCCAAAAAGATTCGAGTATGACCCTTCTAGTAAGAAATGGGTGTGTATAAAAGAAGGAAAAGTACTTCAAGAAATCTTAAGCAAAGAAATAAACAGTCTTGTCGGCGTAGATATAAATTTTGGAGGCAATTAAAACGGTCTACTAGCCCAAAAACTCGACACTATAACACCGTAACACTAGAGATACTATGCACTTTTAGTAGTGCACTCAAAGTATGATTAGATTCCCGCCTTTACCCTTTTTCGTTATTTTTATTTTTACCTTATTTATAAATTATCTATTTACAATATAAGCTCTTGAATTTGACCATGTTGTCAAAGAAAAATTGGACACCTTCCTAAAAGTGTCGAGTGGCAGCTTTATATCGACGCATTTATTGTTTAGCTGCCGCTAAATCAAGCTGAACTGCAATACAAAAAAAAAAGAGAGAGGGGGGGGGGGGTNNNNGAGAGAGGGGGGGGGGGGTTGGAGATGGATAACCCTTTGTGCTTTTGATCTGGTGCGAATAAAGCTAGTACTCGCTTGTTTTTGTGTATTTTTTTATTATATATTTTTATTCTAAAAAAATCGGCGAATTATTACACCCAGTACCAAGACTGACAGGTGTTTTATTTATTTTTTGTGGTTATAGACGCTGGTTTACGACTTCTACTATTACCATTATCGACACTATTACTATATATCCCAACACCTAAAATACAAACAATAATGGGTAAACTGCAATCAAGAGAAAGGGGGTAGATGGGTAAAAGTAAATAGCCAGACAGAATGGTAGATTAGTTGCAAAAAGTCTGGGTCCAATAAGGACCAACTTTAGCCCAGCCAAGCTTGGTGTAGTGTCCGAGCAGGTTTTTTCTATGTCCAGGAGAATCCATCCAGGACTCGACGACTTGGTTGACGGAAGTCTGGCCCTTGGCGACGTTTTCGGCGATGGCCATACATTTGGCGCCGCTGTATTCAAAGCGGGTTCTGAGGGATGAAAAGCTTGGGTTTGAGTGGGTCAAAGTGTTTTTGGAGTGTTGGTAGGAGGACTGGAGTTGTGCGGCTTGAGTTAGTTTGGGGTCGGCTTGCAGGTCAGCAAGATCAATTAAGGATTCTATTGATTCGTTTTTTTCAAGAGGCAAAACGTTATTTCTTTTAGCGTTGTTTAGAATGTTGACCTGTCTCCTGTGGTGGTTGACTAAACTGAGCATTTCAACGTTCATTTTGTCTAAATCTTGCTGACTGATGCCACCATCAACTTTGACAACCTTGGATTTCAGTATTTTGTTAACGCTGCCAACGCCGATTGATGGTGCAGACTGTTTGGTGATGTCCTTTTTGACCTTTGATTTGATCTTGATTGGGGTTCCATCAATATTAAAAAGCTTGGTCTTGGTACCGGAATACTGCACACGTTGTGGAGAGCTGATTGAAGTGTAACCTGCACTATCCTGGACCTTTGAAGAAGTATTGGTCAGCAAGAAAATCAGCGATACTTTGGCAAACAAGACGAGCATATTTGAAACAGATACAGCCATTTTATTACACAGTCTAGTTTATTACACAGTCTATTTTATTCTAGCTTTTCTAAATTGAATTTATTCGAGTTTGAATTGATTTTTTCTTTTATGATCAAAAAGAGTCGGATAACACGGTATATAAAAGAAATACATACCGAGTGGTTGTTGGTGAAAGCAAAAGATTTAATAAAGAGTAATTTTTTTTTAAAAAAAAAGTAGAAGAATAAATACAGAAAACTGTATTCATATCCAAAGTAAAAGAGTAAAATATAGTACAAAACGAGGGTAGGGAGGTGATGTTTTTTTTTGGAGTGTTAGTTTTCTAGAAAGAAATGATGTATTGTAGATCAAGAAACAAATATTGAAGCAACAAAGCCGATCTATCGTGCATAATGTATAAGGGAGAAGGGAATGAATGGTTTGTGTGTGAGATGAACTTGAGGAGGCATACATGACTCACGGAATATAGAAATAAAAAAGATATAGAGCGAGAGTAATATGAGTAATAATAATAGTTGAATGACGAGTTTGCTTATTTGAATAAAGAAAAGATAAATTAAAGAAAAGAAAAGAAAAGAAAAGAAAAGAAAAGAAAAGAAAAGAAAAGAAAAAATCAAGAAGATTTGAATCTGTTGGCTTGGTCTAGTGGGCGGCCTAAATTGTCAAGGTCTTTAAGTTTATAAATTCTAACCATCCAGCTTTCAGTGGTGTAGACCTCTTCAAAGTAGTCAAGAGTAACCTTGCTTGGTAGGGCTTGGCCTCTGGCTCTATCAACGGCAGATGGGCCCATGACGTCTTTGAATCGATAGTAGGAGAACTTGTGCATGACACAGTCCTTCATGTGCTGTGATGCAGTGTCGCCAATGGCGTACTCGCCTCTTGAGTTGTAGAATTTGGATTCCTGCAAATCCTCGGGGTAAACACCCTGGCCAATTCTAATCATCCAGAGGAACTTGTTGATGTCATCGCCCGAGTAGCCGAGCAAGCCACCAAAGACAACAAGAACGTAGTCGACGTCATGCTGCTTCATGATGTCGTATGCCTTGGGTTCGCTTGAGGCAAAGATGCGGCCAATGGTTGCAATGTGGGTGTTGTTCCAGGTGTTGTTGTCAACAAGGGTGGTGCGGTCAGCCATTCCTGCAAGCTGGTAGCCGTAGTCCCACCAGGACATGATTTTGGCGTCTTGGGCAGAGTTTTTTCGGAGCCAGTAGTAGGCCTCACGGAAGTCGTCGATGATGACTCTGTTGCCCTGGCGATCGGTAGAGGACAGAATGACGGAAGGAGACGAGTATGCGTTTGAGGTTACCCAGGTACTGTGGATCTGGAACATGCCAAGCAGAAACAGAACAGCAGAAACAACAAACATTTTTATGGTTATGGGGAATCGGGCCAGGTAGAGCTCGGGCTGCTTGGGGGCGGCTGGAGAGGTGGCTGGGGCAGATTTCTTCTTCGCGGGAAGGTCCTGTGTGGGCTTTTCAGCAGTGGTGGTGGTGGTGGTGGTGGTGGTGGTGGTAGGAGCGGGTAAAGATTTTTTGGTGGAAAAGTTGAGGTATGTTTTAAAGATTTCAGATGCGCCAATTCCACCCAAAATACAGACAACAGGAGTCAGAGTGAGCATCAGCCGGACCATGACACCAGCAAAGTAGGATCCAAAAATAACGTATATGATGAGGAAGACATGTGCGTTAGTGAGTTTCTGGAAACTAAAGTAGATTCCAACAGGCGAGAGCCAGAGCAGAATGTTGAGATCGAGGAAAAACGAAGGCCAGAGAGTTGGCTGGTGCTCAGAAACCGAGGCAATAATGGGGACATGTATCTTTGCATACCCAGTGTCCCAGAGCGAATAAAAGCGCCCAGTCCACGGCGCGATCTTCCCGCTTACTGTGAGCAGTGCCAGCCCCGCAAATCCCGCAGCCACCAAAAGTGCAACACCCACCCTCAGCAGGATCTTAAAGTTGTTTTTCGACACAATTCCGTTGAGGTAATTTGCTACTCCAAACAGCTGAATCAGGCCAAATGTACCGAGTGCCGCCATATGTTCGCTGGTAAACGTGGGCTGGAACCCAACAAATGGAATCTGCATACTGGCCAATGTCCCAAGCACATAGAACGTCGAGTAGGAAACATACAGCTCGTTGCTGTACCGGCCCATCATCAGCAACGCAAACACGTGCAGCGGAATCATGTTAATGATAAACACATATCCGCCCCACGCCGATACCATGTAGAAATACGACAACGCCGTCAGCCCCCCATAAAGCATCGACCCCAGCCGAACCGACTTTACCCACAGATAAAATGTAAACACCAGCAGGAATATCGCTATTCCCTCGTTGTCGTACGATCCCGCTACCGAACGCGATATGTATCCCGGCGCAACTCCCATAAACGCTGCTGCAAACAACCCCGCTACCGTCCCGCTAATCTCCGACCCCAGCAAGTACGCCGATACTGCCGTTGCTGCCGAAAACAATGGCGCTAAAAATACACACACATCTCGAATGTCCACCGGTAAGTTCACCCCGTGCAATATCTTGTAAATCGCCGCCGACGTCAACATAATCCCTGGATACAACGTTCCCCCCACCACTCTTCCCAGCGGATACCACGCCTTCTCATCAAACCAATTCCAAAACGCATACGCCCCATTATTTACCAAGTACTTTGTTGTTCTGTAATTAAACCATGGATCAAACTCGTGAATAATCGACTCAAACCGGATCACCGAAAACAACCGTGACCCTATTGCAATCGCTGATATAAGCACCAATATCGTCACCTTCAGCAGCTGGCTCTGCTTTTCCGCCCCAATACTTATCATCTCTCTTCTATTCTTTCCCCTCTTCTATATCTCTCTCTCTCTTTATTCCTTTACTACAATAGCTCTGCTTAATTTCTCAGCCCTATATTTACCCAACCAACTAGAACTTTATAACAAGCTACTATAACAAACGTTATTCTTTTCTCTTTTACTACAACTAATAAAAAGGTGCAATACCAATTATTAAAAAATAATCCTACAACATTCAGATTTGCGTAGATGATAAAAGTAACTTACAAAGCAAATCCCTTGTACACTTCCAAAGCTACCGTTTTTGTTTTTTTACCTTTTTTATTTTTTTTCACCTGAACAAGCGCAACAAATGTCTTTATAATATAGGTCTCTCGATTAATACTCGGGAAATATATTTAGACGTATATTTTTAGCTACACCCGCTCTTTATAAAAACATTATTAAAAACTGTCCTTTGTTTTTTGTTGTATACTACTATTCCACTCTTCCTTTTTATTTTCTCCTTCTCAATCTGTTCCGTTGTTTTTTTTTTTTAGTTTTGCTATTGCTATTGCTATTGCTCGTATTTTGGTAAACATTTTGTTGCTAATTCGGTCTAATCTACATTCACCTTCCTTCTTCCCACTTTTTTTTTTTTTGACTTTTATCTTTTGTCTTGTCTTTTGTCTTTTTTGTTTTCAATTCCCGCCAAAACCAAATTATCCATTTCCCACTTTTCATCATTGGAAAAATAAACAAACACCACTTTTAAACCCGTTGGGTGGATTCTTGGAATCAAGAACAGTGTCGAAAGAATTTTTAATTAAAGTCTTTCTTTTTCTGTTGCAGCATTTGGATAACATTACGTTCTCGATTTGCTCTTTTTAAGTCTTTTACCTTTATAAATAAACGCATTTACTATAGTCTCCACTTTAAGCTTCCAATTGAATTTAGAATTCTTTCCTATTTCCTTATTATTGCAACGAATTCTCTCCTATTTTTGGCATCACCCAAACTGCTCTTTAATCTTCCTTAAAACAATAACCTTTTGATTCGATTCGACAGACGCTATTTTGACTGCATTTTTGTATTGCCTTCTATTTACTCATTTACCTATCTACTACCGCTTTACTCATCTATTTAACTCTTGTTCATCTCTCATTGGCCCAACTGGTTTTGTTGAATTGATTATATTTCTTGATACAGTATATACAAATCGAGCCTGATGGTATCACTAATATTAATAAAAACACCAATAATAAAACGTTTTATACAAACCGACTCACTACAAACCGACATCCTTTAAATCGAAATACAGTAAACCGTTATACTAATATAAAAAGGTAAAAGGTAAAAGGTAAAAGGTAAAAGGTAAAAGGTAAAAGATAAACTCATTTCACTTTATATCTTCAGTTTATTGCTCCGCGATAAACAGCCCAACCTATGCATAAACGAAACTTGACAAAAGTCGACACCGCTCCGTCTAATCATATTTGCTTGTTCCTTAGAGTTCGCCTGGTGCTACTCGCACACAAATATGCTGCGTCGTTATTCTAGAATTAAAGTTACGCTTTTTCACCAATAACAATGTCTGAAACCAAATGCTTTTATATAATCTGGTGGGAATTACACATCGTAACTTATCACCTATTCCACTTGCCTTTTTTTTTCTTTCCTTTTATTTACTTCCTTGGCTTTTATTGATAATACTGCCCTTTATCTGTTGATGGCGCATTATTGCAACTGTTGGACCAGTTGTATACTTGAACTGGCGGTGTTATAGTTACAGTGTTGCAGCGATATTGACAAAGCTTATTTCCTATCTTGCACCTTCTAGTTAAAATCGCAACCACAATTATACTAAAATAATTTCAATCGAATTAAAATCGCGTCGTTAACTAGCGCAATTCCCATTCTAGATAAAAAAAAAGGTAGAAATGTTGGCGAATTTTATAGACGGGTTATAAATTAACTAGATGGTGCAACTTTCCAGCAGTTATTGTAACTTGTTAACGCTTTGATGTTGATAGTTAAATCTGTCGCATATCTGGATTATGATTTTAGCACCAACGTATGGTTAGTGCTTTATGTATTTACTTTTGTTTTTATTTGTAATTGTATTTGTAATTGTAATTGTAATTGTAATTGTAATTGTAGTTGCGTTTTAAGTATACCGCCTTTCTTTTGTTGCAAGAGTTAAGCCATCTTTGCGTCGATTTCAGAATGATTAAAGTTTGAGTAAAAAATATTGTCAACGATTATTGCCACATCTCGTGATTACTCAGAAATGGCTAAGCATATATCTTTGAGACACACAAATTGGTTGGATTTATTAGCTCTATTACATGTGTGTTACTGAGCTATAGTTGCTTTTTTTTCTCTTTATGTGTAAAATTTAAAGTTGCTGTACTTGTTTGTCAATTAAACCAGTGCCAAATCATACCGATTAACTATATATGTATGCTTTTTTGAAAAAAAAACCAAAGATGTTTCGATTGATGACAATTTACAATAATTACACAGCTTCACATATTTGTTTAATTTTCGCCCGTGTTACGTATAATAGCTGCTGCATAATACAAGCTGATCAGTACAGCTCATTCTACCTTAAAACAGACGTCCCATCTATTGAAAAAAAATGCTTAATAGAAAAAAAAAGTAACAGCATACTTTAATTTGGGCGTGCAGATTTTGGTTGCAAGTTAGGAGCGTTTCAAGAATTACAGCAATAGGGTAGTATATACATCGTCACTGTAATAGTAATTGTAAGCACAATGGTGTATTAAGAATACATATGGGATAGGTTTTTTGTTTTTTTTATTGGTTTTTTTTTTGTTTTTTTTCTTTTTCTAGGCCATTAGGCAAAACCAATTTTATTAGTACAAAAACATATATTTCACAACTATAATACAATGCATTTGGGAGTCGTTGTAAACTATGGGATGTTTGAGTTGATAAAGTGGGGCAGGGGGAGTGGCTTTGCTCTAGGGTATGATACTGGTAGCTTTCTTATTTTGTAACAATGCAGGTGCGAGTCCTCGTATAGAAACGATCGAGTATCTTTGGGGCGCTTGTGTCTGTGGACGGATCCGCTTGGCTTCTTGGACTTCTTGTAGTTGGGCTTGGCATCTGAATGTCTTTTACTCTCACTCATATCGGTCAGGTAGCACCGGTTGTAAACCTCGATTGATGGAGTTGGGTCAAAGCACTTTGATATATACATATTATCAAACAATGCCGCGTTACTATCCGAAGAAATCTCTTTCTCATAGCACAAAAAGTTACAGTAGAGGCCGCCGTTGGTCTGTTTGTCGCATACCGTGCACCAGTTTGTGTCCATGGTCATACAAGAGCTTCGTGAAGTAATTACAGGATTGAATTGTTCAATTTAAAGAATACTTTAGAGTAGTTGACCTATCTATTGTACTAACCAAAAGATACAATGGATATATGAGTTGATGAAGTTTGGCAAGGTAGAAATTTTTGGAATGGGATTCGTCTCTATTTATGCGTTTTTTTTTTCCCACTGTCTGTTTCTATTGATTGAGCTGTTTTTTCCCCCCCAGTGTATTTTTTTTTCTGCTACACTCTGTTGCTTTCTATTATTCTCTATCACCTTCCTTTCCTTTCTACAATCAGCATTAAAATTTAGAGCTCGCAGTAGTACTGCTTCTGGTATTCAAATAACGTTTTATGCTTATTTAAACTTTGCTTTTATTTACTTTGACTTTAATAATGCCAGTAATAATGTCAAGCTTTGTGATTGAATTGTTTCTGCTGATGTTTACTATCGATTTTTCTTGGCCTATTTTACACAAATTAAACACAAGAAAATAGTATTTTGAGTCTTTTCCTTTTTGCTAAATCCGTTTTCTCCACTATTCTATTCTATATTCACTCGTTTGAGACAAGCCCAATCAAGCCTTAACAATTTTCCTTTTTAATTTATTCTAAATAATTCCTTGAACAATAAGTCGAACAAAAGTTAGAATGATGATTATAAATTAAACTATTCTAGTAATACATGTCTATCTTTAGCTAAGAGAATAAAGGGATTCTCATTTGCAACGAGATGATAAAAAAAACACATTACTAATTATTGTCGCTTTATTATTTAATCTATCATTTCCTATTATTGATTTTGTTTCTCTAGCCATTATTACGTTGTATTGTCAAAAAAGTATTGGGCGTTTTGGTTGTAATTCTGGTTTTAATTCTGGTCTTAATTTTGGTCTTATCTAGCATTTCAAAATACATTTCAAAATACACTTCAAAAAATCAAAAAAAAATCCACTTGAATTCCTTACAATCGCACCATTTGGCTCCAATCTATTATTGATTTGCCCAATCTTAATAGGCAAAAAAATACTATCATATTTTGTAACCAGGCCAACACCTTCCGGCCTGTGTACATTTTGGTGGCTTATTTAATGATTTCAAAAGCCAACATTTTAGTTGCACACCAAGACAATAATCAATACCTATTCACACTAATAAACATTTCACATTGAGAATAGACAAGCACATTACAACATTTATTAAACAATTTAGCAGTCCCCATTGAGCAGCCCCCATTGAACATCATCCACTTTGATCTGCTTTGGAGGTTGTTCGAAGTAGTTGACCACTTTACTTTTTTTCTTGGAAAAAATATTTTGCTTAAATAAAAATCCATACGCTCAATTGTTGGAAACACAGCTTGGTCATACTTGGAATGTCAAATAGGACACTAGTAAAAAATCACCAAGTGAACATATCTGCGCTTTCTGGCTGGTGTGTAGCTTGCTTATTTGGCGTTTGGGTAATAAATGAATAATCATCTAAACTTGAATTGTATTACTACAAAGGGTTTGTTAAAGACATGCTAAGCGATGTTTGTAGTTTTATTATATGATACAATAGAGCTGTATTTCATTTTCAGCACCAATTATCTACTATCAATTGTTTTATTAAATTAATACTAAAACTCGAATGATTTTCAAGATTCCAGCTATTAAAAAACACCATGAAAATTGCTGCTTAAATATTAGCAAATGATTATATTACGAATATTGTACATTAATAATGAATGTTGGATAAACCATACTTGATTAATCTAATTAATAGAGAGACTCTATGTAGATTTCTTCTTCAATTCTCACATCCCATAGTTTAGGACAAACACATTCTTGCCTTGCCCTACTGCAACACCCTTCTCCCTATCGCTTGGTAAACCTGTGTATATACCCCCACCAACTCGTTTCAACCCACCCACCAGATTGGGATCCGTTTATTGAAATTTATGCAGGCTTCCTCTACGACTACTCGGCACTCTATTTACCACGCTTTTGTATAGCCGATCTGACTACATTTAAACTGAAAATTGTTTATATCAAATAATATAAACACTGAGGATTGCCCAACAGCTCTCGTATTATCCTCACAATATCAAGAACCGAGTATAGACACAATCTATTGCCAGCCCTAAACATTCCAACAGCCAAATACTACACTGTACCAAATTAAATAAAACAATAATGTTTATATCTACTCGTTTTTAATAATTGATGGTTGATAACTAATCATTTTTGCTGCGCTTATTCGATTTAAATCAAGGTTGCCTTTCTACTGAATGGGAATATGACTACTTTCAACACCACATATTTAAACATAGTGGGTATAGCCAGTTAATACTAATACCAGGTCAGTAATCAAGCCAATTCTCTTTCCCATGCCTCTTGAGTGTCTGGCTGTGGGACTTGTTATGGTGGCGTTTAGTAATGTTGTCACCATATTATGTCACCATCTCCAACTCAACTTGTCTCTTATACCCAATATAATGTATAAAACTCATCTCTTCATTCAAGAAAATAAAGGGAAATAAAGGAATTTTTGGAGCACAATCAAATTCTGAATACTTGATAAAAGTTTTATATTCTGAAACACACTAAAGGCAGTAAAGTTCTACTTGAATGATATTAGTGATGAAAATCGATAATAAGCATTAATAAAGGGCAATCAGACTTTTGGTGTACCATTCAGCTGAATTGGTTTGGAAATTAAACTAATTTGGTTACCAAGTTGGTTATCAAGTTGGTTATTGGTGTCTTTACTTGAGAAACTTTGTCCCTTTAGATAAACGCTTTAATGAATCAATGATTGTTTTTAAACACTTTATTAATCAAATCAAACGAGAAAATCTCCACAAAAGGAATGATCTACCATAATTGCAGCACAATTATCATTTGTATCTGTATATTATAGCCGAATAAGGTCAAAGTGGTTTGTGTTGTATTATTTGTGGAGAGCCTGGTGGTAAGTACTTACTGAAGCTCAGAATTAAAAGTGCTTTTAAGTCCAACTTACACCCTTCTTTTGTATATTCCTAGTCTAGTTTTATAAAAAACAGTGTTTATTTACACCAGATCAGTTGTGCACTCTGTAAAAGAACATTCTCAGAAGGTGCTTTAAGCTTAGTATTTTTTTTTATCTTCTTTTTTTTTTTGGGAGGGGGGGGGAGGGAGGGGGCTAATATCTGATTTCGAAGAAGAAAAAACTCCTTAAAAGACGACTTGGTACAGTATTCTATCTGGTTTACAAGTTACACTTGGAGAGATACCAGTATGATGTTTTCCGTGTATCCAAGACTATTTTTTTTACTTGATCAAGTATGTAGCAATAACTTTTGCATTGTGCTACCAGCTTGTTGAAAACTAGATCTTTCTTCTTTTATGCTATGTATATAGTTAAACGCAGACTTGATGTTCATATGGTGGAGCTGCTTTGGCAGGAGTAATCTGAATGTCCATCGTTGTAATATAGAATGCTTATTATTCTTCTACTAACTAAGATTGGGGCCATAAACACTGGCAAATATTTCAAGAGGTTCACATAATGTGTTGGTTCAAGGCCAAAACATCGCATTATACATCTGAATGGCATACGTTTACAAGAATAAAGCATTATCTTGATTTGTTAAGCATGGCTATTGTCAATTTGACAGTGGAGATCTTGCTCTTTAAAGCGATAATGGCGTTTGATAGTTGGATTTTAAACATATTAACACAACACCTGTACTACAGCAAGTGTAGTTCCTATGTACTTAAAGAAGCATAAAGAGCCAATTTAAACATGGCATTTAGCACAAGTGGCTTATAAAAAAGGCTGTCCCCTTACACAAGTAGTAGGAGGTAAAACCAAAACGGAGAGAAGGTGGTGATCACACAGCTGTGTGTTTCTGTTCAGTAAATTGTAAGAAAGGCAGTCGTAACTCAGAGCTACTGTTATATTAATAATCGCAAAATAAAAAATATAGGAATCAACTATGAAATTACCGAGTACTGTGGATAGTTTAAGCGATTGTTGATTTCGTTTACCCCCCATCATGTTTATCCTTTGAGCTATTTTAGTTAACTCGATGCTTTTTTTTATTATTGAACTTGACGCATTTTTGGCTTTATTTGGAAATAACAGTGTAAACTAGGATATAATAATTACCGCGATTTGGAATGTTACAAAGTGCTGAAAATCCAAATCGCACTTTTGGTGGAGTGCAAGGTAAAGCTAAAGCAACAGCTTGCTTGCTGTCGCATTAAAGCCTACGGGTGACAAGAGGACTGGCATGGTACACTGCTTTCAGTGGTTGAAAGTAAATACAAAACCGAATCTAATAAAAAACACAACACAAAAACAAAATATACAACAATGAAAATATGCTTAGTAAATCAATAAAAAATATATACACTTAGTTGGTTACAATACAGCTCTTAAAATCCACACTTATCACACTTATCACGAACAAGTAGTGTAAGCATGTATTATATTATCCCCAAAAGCAAAAAAGTGATTATACGAAAATGTTACCACTATTACTACCAGTACTACTATTGTCACTCACATTGTTGTTATCGCTCTCATTATTCAAAACCAACATAACGCAAATTATACTTTTATCAGCGTATTTTGTATTGAATTGCACAAATCATCAATCAAACAATGTGGGCAAATGTAGAAGAGTGCGCGCCAATTAGCCTAATTATGGATATTGCTATGGATGTGGATTTGATTGTGGAAATGAATTTTTATATGAATTTGGGTATGAATTTGGGTATGAATTTGGTTATGGATGTGTATAGTAGTGTTAGTGTTAGTGGTAGTGGTGACTATAGAATATTTTTTGATTCAATAAATAGCTTGGTTTATTCGATACAATCATCGCAGTTATTTTTGACGCTTTCAATTCGTTTATTTGTTATTTGTTACTTGTGTTTGATGATTTACTTTTTCCTATAGTAGAAAATACTTAAAGTAGCTTTCTGATGATGATGATTGTTGCATTAATACATTTTACACAGGTAAATATGCACTTTGTGAGTGGTGTAATGTATGGTTACACACCATAAATCGCAGAGTGCACTCGGTGAAAATCAAAAGTAAAAAAAATAAAAGGTTGAGAATAACATTTTAAAAGTGGATTCAATTCTGTTTACTATTCAAACAACACAGCCAATTGCTTGGTGGAAGTTTATGGGGCATTTTAAATAAACAAGTGCTACATCATGGAATTCCAAAACGGAGGACTTGCTATTGTACTTAGCACAGCTGAGGGATTGTAGGACAAAATCAATCGTCACTCAAAAATCAGTAAAACAAAAGAACTAAGGAAATATCGGAACATATTAGGAAAATTAAAGCAAGTACAGCTGTTTAAGAAAAAAAATAAAAGGTAGAAGTGAGAGGGGGTAACAGATTATGGAGCGATAGCTTGGTGATTTCCAATTGTGCATCAAGTAGCTTAACAAGTGTATGACTGCTCAGATAGTACAACAACACAGATGTAAGCATCTTCATAAAAAAATGCCGCATCATTTCGTCTATTGTTCATCTACTTATAAGTCTTTCCAAATGGAGTAATTGAGAAATGCCAATAATTGAATTTAGTTGTACTGACTTGAGTTGGAAATATAATGTATATATATATATTTTTTATTTATATTTATCCATGTTTATTTTATATATTTTTATTTATTTATGTGGTTTATTAGCAACAGAATCAACACCATTTAATTTATAATATATGCGATTTATTGGAAATATAATAGGAAACTGGTGCTGTTTTTTATAGATAAGTTTATTGCATTATGAAAGTGAATAATATTAATAGTAAAAAAGTGTGGCAAAGTGAATGTAGGAAAAAATCGAGTTTCTGAATGAATAAAACTCAAATTCTCATTCTTCTTTTAAGCATTAGTAATGTTAAAGAAAAGCAGGCAGGAGTTATACGCTGTAGAATTTACATTTCTGCAATAGTGGTAGCGCCATTCTTGATAGGCGAATTTTGCTTGGAATTACGGCTGCTTATTTGTGATGCTGGGTCAGCAGAGTGCAGACCGCTGTCATTTAATCTGATTTTGTTGGACTTGGATATATAGTTGGTGCAGCTCTCGTTGGATATCTTGGTCTGCAGAGACTTTATTCCGCTAATACCACTCAGCTTAGTATCGTTTCCGTTTGTGTAGAACGAGTCACCCGAGACGTTTTCGCTGATTTCTTTAGAGATATTCTCATACGAGTCGTCATCATCAAAGTAAATAGAGTTTCTTGATGCAGAATTTTTAGAGTGGAGGTTGGATCTCAAGCCGCTCTTTAGGCTGTTTGAGTTGCTAGAGTCGCTGACATCGGAGTCTGCTTTAGTGCTGTTATCGTCATGGGACTCGGATATCTTGTTTGATCCATCGCTTGACTTTCTAAACTTGTTAACACTGTTGTCTTTAAACTTTTCAAAAAGAGCAGAGTCGCCGGGAAGCGCAGACGTGGGGCCCATGCTAATGCTGTTGGATCTAACTCCAAGAGGGTTTTTAGAGTAGCTTAAACGGATACCGCCGTTGACTGACGTTGACAGGATTTGGCCGTCATAATCGCGCAAAGCCATCCCGGCGCATTCAACATCCTTGAACTCAACAAAGCACATTGGTCCGCTGTTTGGTTTTGTGCGGAAGCACAATCTTTTGTACCCCGCAGCTGATTGGAAGATCTGGCGCAGTTCTTCTTCCTGAGTTCTAACGGGCAGGTTTCCTACATACAAAGTGTTGCATGGCGGGTTTTGGTCGTTGGAGTTGATACTGCGAGTAATGGCCATTTTTACAAGCCCGGGTGCAGGTGGGATCATTCCGCTTTGGTTTATCGCTGAAATAGGCGTTGATACGCTTGGCTGCATACCAATCGAGTTCATATTGTTTCCAGTTGAGATGCTTAGCGAATTAAATCTAGAACGGAATGGGCTGAGATCAATTGGACCCTTTGGTATAACAGGGAATTCTATTGAACCCCTGCGCTCTGACTGGGTCTTGATAAGTCCAAACCCGCTTGGACGAATTCCACCAAGCCCACCTGAAGCCTTTCCACTTATAATGTTGTCCATGTATTCATTTTGAGAGCTATTATCAGCATAAAATCCGTTGTTCATTCCGTTTTCGCTTTGAGTGTTGAACATATCCATTGTGCGGTACATCTGGTTAGAGAGCAGGGCGTTTTCGCTAAAGTCAAATGTTCTGCTTGGCTGCAAGGTCATGCCAAGAGGGTGGGCTGATGCTATTCCACTGTTGTTAAGACCGCCCAAACCTCTAATTCCGCGTCCCGAGTAAGGGAACCCTGATGGGTTATCAAGACCAAATTGTGATGTATTCATAGCGTTGGCGCTTTTTTTGGTATGAAGATTCTTTTTGGCCATTTCAGCTTTGATGATGCTGTTTGATTCCGTGTCAATCTTTCTTCCTGTGAGGATGTCTCTTGCTTCAAGAGCCTCTACTCTTGAGCGAAACTTTGCAAACCCAATCTAAAGTACGGCAACGTAACAGTACAAAAATATACACCAAAGTTAGTCACAGCTTGATAAATATGGATTTGAATAAAAAAAGGGTGGGGAGGGGGGGGGGGGGGGNNNNAGGGGGGGGGGGGGGGGGGGGGGGGGAAATATAAATATAAGTTGGCCCAAATTAATAGAGTCACAAACTGCTAGCTGGGAAAGTTTGTGAGTTTACATGTAGTTGCATGTGAGGACTTACAATTTGTTTTTTTCCACCTGAAATAGCGTCCTTTTCTGCTTCTTCGGATGTGGGAAATTTAAGGGTGGCGGCTTCAAACCCTGGCGAGAAAATAAACATGTTTTGAAACTCGCGCTCTTTTATGTCTTCGGGGAAACCGACAACAAAGATTGTGGTGATGTCTTCTTGAGTATCCATTTTGAATTGAGTTTTAGGTTGATTAGTATAGTTGTTTGCTTTTGCAGGTCTGGAAATGGTTCTAAGCTCCGTTTTTATAAAATGCTTTCGGGTATTTTATTTATTTATTGAAATACCTTTGGGTATTTAGTAATTTATTTCTTTATTTGAATTGCCTTATTATGATCTTTGATTTGGAGTCTAAAGATAAAAGCCAGAGCAATATAAGCAGTTGTGTGTATGTTTATGTGTATTCTAGTATATCTATACTTGTGGTTTAGCTGTCGAGTTGAAATGGTCCTGGGTGTATCTTTAATATATATGTTATTGTCTTTTCTTTCTTTCCTTCTTTCTTTCAAAGTATGTAGAAGGAAGGGCAAAAAAAAACAGTGTTAAAAAAATGATATATTAAAAGAGCCGAGTAAGATTGGTGGTAAAATGTCTATATTTATATATTATTAGATGTGGTAGTTTGTTATTGTAAGACGTTGCACATTAGGAACAGAACAATAGTAAATATAACCTCTAAAGTAAAGTATCAAAGTTATAAAACAACAATAGTAATTGATGATAAAAGGTGTCTAAATTAGTAATATTCGCAAAAGTGGAAAGATAGCTTTGATTTAAATAGTTTCCAGCAATAATTACAATTATGCTTTGAGGTTTTCAAATCCAGACCAACTTTAATGACAGCAGTAGTATATTTGATTGTATTGAAAGAGTAGGCAGAAATGTAAACTGTTTTGCCATTATTATTATTACTTAGGTAATGTATATGCGTCGATAAGTAAAAGCGTATAGAAATTGAGAAAAGGGGGATATAGTAAAACAAAACATGACAGTATGGGATATAAACCTAAACCATACCACATATATAAACACGCACGCAAATATACACATGCATACACTATCCACGCAGTTGTATACAAATACATTTGGAGTATATACAATATTTTGTTGATTTATGCAATATGATTTGACTCCAAGTTCGCTGATATCAGAATGTCGAAATATGCTATGATATGTTCAACCATTTTTTTTATTTTATCAAGGGTAATATTTGGTTTGACTAATTGGAGCCATAAAGCACGTTTATGAGACGTTATCGGTTTAATAAAATGCTTTTTTTTAAAATAAATAAATAAATAAAGTAGCATTGCCAACTACAAGGTTGGCGGTTTCTAAGCCCAATTTTTATCCTTTAACGCATGTAGAAACAAAAACAAAACACATCATTTCTTTACTGCCATTTGCCATTAGCATGGGTTTCCGATGTAAGGTATTTTATTAATGGCGTGGTATTATTTGCCAGCACTTGAAATTATGGTAGGAAATGCGAACAATTCGATATCCTTGTGTGTTCCGTGAATATGTTGTGTGTATGTGTGTATACGATTTATATTATTTTATATTGTATTATTTTGTACTAGAAACTTACAAATTTTTGTTGGCTGTTGTCAAACGCATCAATATAATGTTTGATGGGCAAAAATAAAAAAAAGGTGTTTATATTTTTCGGAAAGGTTGGTTGGGGGCGTGGATATATCAAATTTAGGTTGAATGGTAGTTGATTGAATGGTGAGGTTTCTCCATTTGAACTTTTAAGTTTGAAAGTTGGAACCAAAGGTGATTTTTGTACATTACATTGGTTCGTAATATTAATACACGCTATGCGTTTATTGTTCAATTTATGATATTTTGATTCAGGGTTTAAAAAAATCAAGGAAACGGTATAAGATCAACACACGGGGATTTTAACATTAAATACCCAAATGGGAACCAATCGAATTAATTGAGTAGACATTATTTTTTGTTTTCCAAATTGAATAAACAGTTTATTATTGAAATAAATGCAAGCCAGTTTCAGCCAATGGAGGAGTGGAAAATAATGCAGAGCTCAGCAAATAAAACCATAGATAAAACGCTCGGTAAAATTAATTAAAACGTGGGATTTGAAAAAAAAAAAAAAAAGCCTGAGAACGATTAATATTATGACTGGAAATATGGAGAGGGGAAAAAGAAAAGAAAAGAAAAGGAGAAAAGACCAACAGATTTTAAGCAAGGATGCATAATGGGTTGTTGTAATATCAAGAGTATAATGTATACAAATTCTGAACCAAATGAATGGGAGGACTAATGGAGGGAAGAATTATGTATGTGGAAGGAGAGGGGGAGAGGATGGGGAGAGGATGTAAAGACAAGATAAATGTGGCAAAAATTAAATGCAAGACATAAAGGGCCTAGAACAAAATTAATGCTTAAAGAAATCGGGCCAGCTTGGCAAATAATACAAGTCTTGGGAATTGAGCTTGATTAAAAAATAAATGACAGCACTAGTAGAGTGGGTTGGGATGGAGTTACATGATGTTATTAGTATGAAAGGTTTAAGATGGTTGGGTTCAGCAAATGAGTCGAATAGGAACGTTGGATGTAATAAGAAATGATGCTGAGATAAGTAAAAGCATAGCTGGGATTGACAGGAGTAGAATATAGAAATTTTAATAGTTTAGAGAGTAAGAGTGTTGGAAAAGTAAGAGCAGGGTTGGGAAACAGTGTTGGGCTGGGGGTGAAAAGTGAGGGGTGAGAAGTGAGGGGTGAGAGGTGAGAGGTGAGAGGTGAGAGATAGAGAGAGAGAGAGAGAGAGTAGAAAATAATAAAAATTGGTTTTATTATGAGGAACCCATACAGAATAAAAAAAAGGAAAAAAAAACAAAACAAAACAAAAAAAAGAGCAAGAGGTATATAGTCGAATAAAAAAAAAGGCAAATATTGTAAGATGTAAATAAAACGAAAAAGAAAATAGTAATGAAATCAAGAGATAAATAAATAAAAAAAGAGAATAAAAATAAAAGAGGAAGAGGAAAGGAATTAGATTTAGATTTAGATTACTTTATCCATTTTCCTAAAAACATTTAAAACAGCGGAAACGACTTCTTCAACCTGCATAGTGGCAATGTCAGACTCGGAAACATCAGAGTAGATGGGGGAGTCTTTGTTGTATGGCCAATGGCCGTAGATGTTTAGGAGCTCTTCAGCACGCATAAAGGCGTGATCACGTGTTTCCATGTCAAGGTGGTTGAGGGGATTTTCAAGAACGTTGCCAGCACAGGCAGAGCAGACGAGGCTGACGCGGCGGAGTAGGGCGTACAGGTTGTCTGACTCGCCTGGGTAGTACTTTGGGGAGTCAAGGGGCGTGAATTTCAAGCGGGAGTTTAGGTTGTTTAGGTTGATATTTGCTGAGGCAGTGGCGACGTTGCTCAGGTGTTGGGAGGCACCGGCACCGTTTAGTGGGCGTAGAGATAACGCTGCGGCACGGGGCAGATTTAATGTGTCGAAAACACGTAGCACAATTTCGTACTTTGCACGGTAGTCCTGGACCGGGTGCGTTGGCATGTCGAAAAACACAAAGTTTTTCTTTTCTGTCCGTAAAACACCCTTGTCAACAAGTCCCTTTGCCAGTCTCTCTCTAACCTGCTTGAGCTGGAACCCAGCCTTTGACATGTTCCAAGTCTCGCCTATAGTTTATTATTTAATTTACAGTTTATTATTTATTTATTTTACTAGTATTATTATTATTATTATTTTCTATTTATCTTTCTATTTACTATTTATTTATTTTACTAGTATTATTATTTGTTTTTCTATTTAATTTACTAGTATTATTATAGTGGTAAATGTGGTTTCACAAGCTTTTTTAAATCCCATTCTCTCGCTACTATCACCTTCACCCCTAACTAAAAACTTTTGTATTTTCAAATCAAACAAAGCTCAAACATAGATAAAATGTATCCAAGTCTTACCACTTAAAAGATCCATCCAAGAACATACGCTTCGGTTTTTGTCGCTAGTTTTTAGCACTCGAAGGGTTTCGTCTAGCAAAGCTTCGCCTGTTGGTGCGGTGGAGATAACTTCGATCGGACGGTCAATAACATCGGTTACTCCGGTGTAGGCCCCCTTTTGTATTCTGATTCGCTTCCTTAAAGCAAGTTCAAGCAATATACAACCTCGCAAAACATACGATAAACTGTCGTTCCAGAATGACAGATAGCCCTAAAAATAACAACAACAACAATAAACCCGATGAGTAAATTTTCATATTTAATAAAATTTGGTTTAAATCTAGAACCAATTTTAAAGTGTAAACCGAGATGGGTTGAGAACAACAAATTAAACGTAAGGTAGGAGAGGAGCAGGCTTGTGTTTGATAGACAGTACACGAATAAAAATAAAAGTACAGTTGGATCTTACTTCGTTGTCTTTTAGTCCCAACAGCAAAACCTCATCTAGTAAAGAGAGTTTAGGACAATCCTTGTTTTTTTCAGGTGTGTATTCTTCGCTTTCAAGTTTGTTTTTAACCGAGGTTTGGTTGGCGCCGGTTCTTTGTCTTAGGCTGCTGGTTTTGTTGTTGTTGTTGGAATCATCAGATGTCATTGTAGTTGCAACAACTTTTCGTCGCGTCATTCCAGATTGAGTGGACATTGTTGTAGTAACGTTGATTGGGTTGTCGTTGCCTGTTTGTTTCCTTTTTCTACTCTTTATATTCCAAGAGCTTAAGTTAAATATCAAGTATCAAAATGTATATTTCACAATATGAACTGATGTTGCTGGTATTCGTCTGTTGTGTGTTTATACTTGTTTTACTATTGTTTCCCTTCTATTATTTATCTTCCTTCCTTTACCTTTTAGTTGTTGATGGTCAAATGCAGTGTGATTAATTCTTTAAACTCGTTGTGGTAGTAAAAAGTTGGTTAGAGCGGGGAGGTGGGGGGGGGGGGTCCCTTTTTCTTTTTCTGATTGTTAAACCGACTTGGTGTAAATCAAGAAATTTGAAAAGCGAAAAAAAAACTTGGTTTTGGTTGGAAATTAAGTATAAGAAAGAAAGAAAAAAAGACAAATAAATTAAATAAAGAAGTGTTGGTGAGTCAATTCCGAGTAGTAAGACGACTTGGTGAAGTGAAAAAAAAAGGCAAGTAGTCTTTACTTTTTTCTGTTCTTGTTGTTTCGAAAAATAAATTACCAAAGTAAACTAATCTACAAAGTGTCAGAATTTAGTTGTAAATTGGCTTTCTTTTTTCTTCTTCTTTTCTCTTTCTATAGAAGGTCAATTAGGAATGTTGAAAACTCACTATTATCATAAGAAAAAAAAACAAGCCAAAGGTTGTTGCAGTGTATAAAAAAAAAACAAGCTATAAACGCTGCCTATACAATTTGCCTTTTTTATTTTTTACAACTTTTATTTTTTTCACAAGTAAAGATATTATGGACGATAAACACACCCCCCTATCATCCATTTTCCTTAATACTTTTTTGTTCTTTTCTTTTTTTTTAGTTTTTTTAAATCCAATTTTGTAAAGCGGTCTTTGGCCTTTTTTACCAATAGTAAAAAAAGAAAAAAAATAAAGAAAAAAAAGAAACTAATTAAAGCAAGTGTAAAGTGAATAAAATTTGAGTTAACTTTATTCCAGTTTTTGCCTTTGATAGGATGAATAATGATGATGAAATGTAATGAGCGATTTGGTTTAACGATAATATAAAGTTGAGAAAGTTTGGGAGGTTTTTTTTTTTCTTTACGTAACATTGTTTGGGTAGAAATACAAAAAATAATAAATCGCTATAAATAAACAAAATTAGGCAATAAAGGTGAAAAAAGTAATGGGAATAGAAATGGAAACAAAATGGGGGAATGGGAATTGAAATTGAAATTGAAACTGAAATTGGGCAATAAAAATAAAAGGTAAAAAATAAGAGTCACTTGGGTTTACTTGAGATTATTCTAGGGGATTTGTTTTGTTGCAAGTCAAAATGGTTGTTCGGTGTTATTTAATATAGGGTTAGAGTAAAATGGCTCAATAGAAATGGGAGATGATGTTGATGATGATAAAGGCTCATTGAGAATCCTGGAAGTTAGAGGGATATGGTGTAGGATTGATTCAGTAGATTCAGTAGATTCGGTAGATGAAAATAAAAAAATAAAAAAAAAGTCGCGAAAGCGTTTATTCTAGTACTTGCCGATTAAAAAGTTGACCGTTGACATTTACTTATTAAATGGAAAGATAAATTATCTTGATTAGAGAGATTATTAAGTCAAAAGAAAGAAAAATGAATGAAGATAAACAAACACTTTGATTGATCGGGGGGAAGATAGGAACATTTTAGCAGCATTCAAATATGAATTTATTAGCCAAGCTGGGTCAAGTAACAAAACCGAAATCTCTTGGAATTTTTCCAAAAAAAAGAAAAAGATAAATAAATAAAATGATTACGGCTTAAAGACAAAGCAATTAGGAATGGTAAAGAGGAAGAGTTGTACGGGGGTGTACGGGGTGAGTGGAGATGGAGGGTGGGAGAATTGATCGGTTTATTGGGATAGTTAAATATAACAGAAAAGTGAGACAAAGTAAAAGTGAGACAAAGAAAAGAAAAGAAAAAGTAAACAAAAACAGTAAAAGAAAACAGGTGAAGAAAAGGAGTAAAAAAAAAAAAAAAAAAAAAAAAAAAAAGAATCGAATAAAGGCAAATATTTTACACCAACAATTGAAAATTATAATTGAATAAAAACTAGTATTGGAATAATAAGTAGAAAAAGAGTTTTGTTTAGTAAGAAAAAAAAAAAAGTAAATATATAGTACTAACAAGAGGAGTTGAAATTGATTTGTAAGAAAAGCAAAAGAGAAAACAATAGTAGACAAGGGGACAAAAAAACAGCAAAGAAACGATAAACGAGATAATAAGAGCAAAGACGAGAGAAACAAAAGAAGAAAGGAAGAAAAGAGAAAATCGAAATTCGAAAAGGGCAAAAGAGATGAATTTTGGTAAGTAAGAGATTAATAATAGATGACGTAAAGAGATGGTAAAAAAAAAAAAAAAAAAGAGGGGGGGGGGGAAA